>CAUYRH010012371.1:0-20823 GCA_963574655.1 Perodicticus potto | reverse complement strand
AGAAAGGAACACTTTTACACTGCTGGTGGGACTGCAAACTAATACAACCTTTTTGGAAGGAAGTGTGGAGAAACCTCAAAGAACTCAACCTAGACCTCCCGTTTGATCCTGCAATCCCATTACTGGGCATCTATCCAGAAGAAAAATAAAGATACTTGTACTAGGATGTTTATTGCAGCCCAATTTACAATTGCTAAAATGTGGAACCGCCTAAATGTCCTTCAACCCAGGAATGGATTGGTAAGCTACGGTATGTATACCATGGAATATTACTCAGCCATCATAAAATGGAGATTTTGCAGCATTTGTAGTTAACTTGGATGGAGGTGGAACAATTGTTCTTAGTGAAACATCACAGAAATGGAGAAGCATAAATCCTATGTATCCAATTTTGACATGAGGACAATGACAATTAATGACACAGTGGGGCATGGGGGAAGGGAGAGCAGACAGAGAAGGAGGAAGGGGATGAGGAAAAGAAAAAAAAATAACAAAAGAAAATAGTGACTAATTCTTACATAAATTGGATTCTATTTTGATCAAAGTACAATACTTAAACATTAATTTTTAATTCAGCTTGTTAATATGTTGTTTAGGATATTGCATCCTCATTTATAAGTGAAATATGTTTGTAATTTCCCTTTATAACAATATGTTTTCTCTAATTTTAATATCAGGTATATCCAGATTAAGTAGAATGATTTTGAAATATTTCTTCTTTTTCTTTTGTCTATAAGATTTGGCATGATCTGTGTTTTGAAATTATCTTTTACTTTTATTTATAAATATTAGTTGTCTATTTTTTGAGACTTTGGAAAAAAAATAAGTTAACTGATGACTCCATACTAAGCCAGAGTCAAAGCATTCTATATAGACATACTCTTATTTGACAATGTGAATGTTACTTTCTTTGCATTATTACTATTAATATTGCTTAATATTTTGATGCAGTAATCATCTGATTTCTTTTCTGAATGTATTTATCTTCGTTCATTCATTACGGGGTTTTTGTTTCTAGTCCTTATCTTAAACATTGTTGTTATTAAATTTTAAGCCTTTTTAATTCTGTGAAGGCAAAAAGTGAAAACCTAATAAACACATGCACATGTAAAAATAAAAAAAAAGAAATAAGTTTCTTTCTAGTCTGGGTGAAGGAGGCATCAAAAATCAAGGAATAAGAATCAGAGG
Organism: Perodicticus potto; assembly: GCA_963574655.1. Lineage (NCBI taxonomy): Eukaryota > Metazoa > Chordata > Mammalia > Primates > Lorisidae > Perodicticus > Perodicticus potto. The sequence continues at coordinate 19,635 of CAUYRH010012371.1, read as the reverse complement.
CGAGACACAGAGAAGGGTTCAGAGGATATTGTTTCCGTTTGCTCTTGAAATCCAGCTGTACTGCTGATGGTGCCATTGGATTATAGTGATGTAAGTTACCCCAGTGTTCTTTCAATAAATATCCCTTTGTGTATGTGTCAAAGCTTGTTTGAATTGCATTTCTAACAAAGTCTTGACTGAGACAGCTGATACAGTTAATAGTCCATACCACTTCTGCCGTACATAGCACTGATCACAGTATGAACAGGTCAAATGATTGGCAGCCAGAAGCTAGAAAGATCCCTATGGGCTGGCCAAGTAAGATGGGAAAGCTTGAACAAAACTTTGACTTAGAAGGATGGGGAGGGTCCTTTTGGTTGCAGGGTATTGTGTTCTAGGCAAGGAGAGTGACATGATCAAAAGGATAGCAGGCCCAATTTCAAAGTGGACAAGGACTAGTTGGAATGACTATGTATAGTGGGAGACTAAGATCGGAAAGGAACTTTGCCATTGAGAACTTGGAATGCCAAGCTAAGGAGTTTGTATTCTGTTGTAATAGGGATCTGTTAATGTTTTTGAACATGGAAGTGAGATAATGAAAAGTTGTGTTTTAGGAAAGTTGACCAGACAGCATGCAGGATGAGATGAGTAGAGTTGAGAAGTGGTGTTAGCTACCTGAGTTGGAAGGCAATTGTCAACTTCCTGACATGAGCAGCCAGGGCCTGGACTTGAGTGTTGGAAGTGAAAATGGAAAGGGAGGAGGGTATGCCTTTCACGACTTTATTTCCTTCACATCACTCAGCACAGGGACTGGCACCTTCAAAGTACTCATCAAACTCTTGTAAAGAAGTGAGGAATTCACATCAAGAGATATAATATCCACATTATCAACATATGTAATATTTTAGTATTTTAGTTTACAATGTTAAAATAACCTCCAAAAATTATATTGTTGCATTGTCATGAACACTGAGTCTGAATCTTTTAGTTGACAGTGAATTTCAGAATAACCTTGGGCAAATTAGAGAAATATATGTGATTTATTATTCTGAACTAATAGTTCTAAGAACTAATGGTTCTAAGTTAAGTTTCACAATAGCAAATATTGTCAGTCACAAAAGACTACATGTTGTTTGATTCCATTATGTTAAATGTTTGAAATGGGCAAATCCATAGAGAATAAAAAGTTGACTGCCTGTGTGTAAAGTTATTCAGTAGTATTTTTAGCCTATTCACAGAGTTGTGCAACCACCACCGCCATCTAATTTTAGAATATCTTTAATGTTCCATAAAGAAACACATTAGCAGTTATTCCCCATTTCCACTCTTTATTGCCTCCACTCCAGACCTGGACAGCCAATGATGTTTTTTAGTGTATTCACAAAGTTGTATAAAGCCATTAAAAAAATAGTATGCTTATTATTATTTGCAAATTATGGTAGTCATATCTTTTATAATATATAATAAGGACAGTATATAATAAACATACATATTTTGAGAGCTGATTTTTAAACATCTTTATCAGCACTCCACTGGACAAATCTGGGTTTAAATTATGAGAATTTTGAGTAAGTCACTTATTCTTTCGAAGACAAAAGATCCACATTTGTACTCTGTTATAGTAGGAAGTTGTTAATATTAACCACTAGATAAGGGGTAGGAAAATCTTTCTATAAAGAGCCAGATAGTAAATACATTTGGCTTTCTAGGCCATATGATTTCTGCCACAGCTACTCAACTCTGTTGCTGTAATATAAAAGCAGTCTTAGGCACTACACAAATAAATGGTTATTTAATAAACTGGCAGAAAGCTGGGTTTTAGCCCATGAACTATGTAGTTTGCTAAATTCTGCACTATAGATTATGCTCTTCTCAGGAATGTGAACTGTGCCTATCCTGATAAAACTTGTACCCTTACAACTTGGCATAGTTCCTAGCACACATAGCAAGAGGTCAATAAAATTTGTTGAACTATAAGATAAAAAATGCAGTGAAAATGAACTAGCTGACAGTGCTTGAAATAATGTGGTTAGTACACAAACATAATGTTTAGCAAAAGAAGCCAAAGAAAAAAGAAAACAGACCACACAAATTCATTTCTATAAAGTTTAAAACCAGACAAAACTGGGCTCTTGCTTCCAGTCATAATGGGATAACAGACATTGAATATACTCCTGCCCCCCCTCAAGCAGCTAAAAAAGAAGACAAACTGTATGATGATTTATGACAAGAGGCCAGAGAGACTATTAGACTGGAATCTGTGAGAGAAGAGAAACAAATGGAGTGGGCTCTATAATCCTGGTTTGCAGCCTACATGCACTTTCCATGTTGAAGCACAGGAAGGAAGAAACTAAACACAGGCCCTCGTCATCTTGCTAAGGGAAGGAGACAGGGATAAGAATTTGGAAAAGCCAATTTTTTAATTAAAAAAGATGATTGAACCCAAAGTCATATCAATATAAATTATCCAAAAGAAACACATAAAGAGAAAAAAGACTTAGAACAGAATGAACAAAGCACTAAATGGTCTACAATACATGTCATTGGAGTCCTAGGGTGAAAAAAAAACCAGAAAAAAATATTTAAAGAAATAGTGAATAAACATTTTCTGTAAGTGATGAAATTCATAAACTCAATCCAAGAAATTGATTGAATCTCAGAATGAATATAAAGAAAACTATGGAAAGACACATTATAGTCAAACTGGTGAAAATTAGTGATAAAGACAAAATCTTAAAAGAAACCAGAGAAAAATATATTACAAAACAGATAAGACTGAAAACATACTTTTAATCAGAAACTATGTAAACCAAAAGAAAATTGAGCATCATTGTTATAACATTCATAATACATGTGTGTATATGTAAATACACACATATATACATATATACACAGTATGTTACAATATACACAAAGTAGTTAAAATGTTTGATTATAGATTTTGTTACGTTAAATGTATGTACTTTAAACCCTAGAACTACTACTTAAAAATAATGCAAATAGTAGTCATTAATAGGTTAATATTAAAGCTGTAATAAAAAGTAATCTAATTGAAGGCAGAAAAAGAGGAAAAATGGAACAAAAAATAGATAGGATAAATGGAAAATAGATGAAAACATGGTGTGATTAGCTGTGACAAAGTTAAGACAAAGGAGAAAATTCTGCAAGCAGCCAGACATAAGAAAAGCATCACCTACAAAGGGAGAAACATCAGAATGACTGCAGATCTCTTAGTCAAAACATTTGAAGCCAGAAGAGGATGGTCATTGACCTTGAATATCCTAAAACAAAACAACTTTCAGTCCAGGATCCTGTATCCAGCTAAACTGAGATTCATTTGTAAAAGGCGAGAGATTTATGCAATCTGAAGAGAAACCAGAATATTAAACTGAGTTTAATTTGTGATGGAGAAATCAAATACTTTAATGATATACACATGTTGAAGAAATTTGCCATAACTAATCCAGCTCTCCAGGATATTCTCAGACCCATCCTCCACAATGACCAGCACAATGCTCTACCACCAAAGTAAACTCACCCAGAAATTTTTGAACAGAACTCAACTTCCACAGTGTTGAAAGGCTTAAAGATGTCCACTGGACATCTGAAAAACATGACATATGGTTAGTACACAAACATAATGTTTAGCAAAAGAAGCTAAAACACAAGCAGGCTTATCAATTCTCTCAATGAGAATGGTTTAACTTGTCCTCTAAAGAAGCACAGGTTGGCTGACTGGATACATAAACTCAGACCAGATATCTGTTGAATACAAGAATTTCATCTTACCTTAAGGGATAAAGATAGACTCAGGGTGAAGGGATGGACATTTATAATACAGGCAAATGGAAACCAGAAAAAAGCAGGGTTTGCAATCTTAGTTGCAGATATAATTGACTTTAAACCAATGAAGATAAAGAAAGATAAAGATTGTCACTACATATTTGTCAAGGGAAACACCCAACATGAAGAGATTTCGATAATTTTAACATTTATGCACCCTACCAGAATTCTCCTCAATTTATAAAGCCAACCCTAATGGATATGAACAACTGGATATCTTCTTGCACTATAATAGTTGGGAGATTTTAACATCCCTTTGACAGTTTTGGATGGATACTCCAAGAAGAAACTAAACAAAGAAATACTAGACTTAAACCTGATCCTAGAACAAATGGACCTGGTAGACCTCTATAAAACATTTCATCCTAATAAAACTGAATATACATTATTTTCATCAGCCCATGGATCATCCTCCAAAATTGATCACATCCTAGGACACAAGTCTAACCTCAGCAAATTTAAAAGAATAGAAATTATTCCTTGTATCTTCTCAGACCACCAACAGTACAGGAATCTTCATATTCAAACAAAGTCACAGAAACTAAATAATCATAGGCTGAATGCTAGCTGGGTCAAAGATGAGATTAAGAAGGAAATCACCAAATTTTTGGAACAAAATGATAATGAAGACACAAATTATCAAAACCTGTGGGATACAGCAAAGGTAGTCCTAAGAGGGAAATTTCTAGCATTGAAAACCTTCATCAAGAAAACAGAAAGAGAGGAAGCCAACAACTTAATGGATCATCTCAAGCAACTGGAAAAGGAAGAACATTCCAACCCCAATCCCAGCAGCATGGACATGTTGTCTATGGCAATTTTTGTGTTATACAGAAAACATCAGGATGACAAATTCTAAAATGCAAGACTTTCAGGATGAAAACTGGAAAGTCTTAGGTAAACTAGAATCGTCAGTCATCCTACCCATTGCACTATGAATGTTTGCTGAATGAGTAAACAAAACAACTGCTTGCCACATAACTTCAAGGTAAATATAAAAGATATTATCAATTTTTTTTGTTTGCAACTTTTTAATACTATTATTGCATAAATCAATAATTATTAATGTTTGTTGATGGGCATAAAATGGATAAAGAAGTAATTTTTATAATAATAGCACAAAGGAGAAGGAGGAAATGGAGCCATATAGGAGCAAAATTTAATAAAATCAAGTTGGTATGATGCTGAACTAGACTGTCATAAATTAAGATAGTAAGTATAAATCTGAGGGTAAGGATTAAAAATTATATGTGTATATACATACTCCTTTGCTATATATGCAGTTATATACATAGAGTTATATATAGAGAGAGCAAAGGAATTTAGATAGTATATTAGAAAATATCTATTTAATACAAAAGAGGGAGGTAATAGAGGAATAGAGAAACAGAAATTAGGACATATAGAAAACAAATAGCAAAATGACAGATGTAAATTTCATCCTATCAATAATTACTAAATGCAAGTGAATTAAATACTCCAAAGAAAATACGGAAATTGGGCTGGGTGTATTGGCTCATGCCTATTAATCCCAGCATTTAGGAGGCCAAGGTGGGAGGAGTTCCATACCAGCCTGGGCAATATATGGAGACTGTATCTCTCTAAAAAATAAAAATTTGGTTCAGTGCCTGTAGCTTAGCAGATAGGGTGCCAGCCACATACACTGGAGCTGGTGGGTTCGAATCCATTGCCAAACAACAATGACGGCTACAACAAAAAAATAGCTGGGCAATGTGGTGGGCACCTGTAGTCCCAGCTGAGGCAAGAGAATCGCTTAAGCCCAAGAGTTTGAAGTTGCTGTGAGCTGTGATGTCACGGCACTCTACTGAGAGTGACATAGTGAGACTCTGTCTAAATAAATAAATAAATAAATATAAAAATTTTAAAAATTAAAAAAATTAAAAAACACTGAAACTGGCATAATGGATAAGCAAATGTGATCCAACCATATGTCATCTACAAGAGACACACTTTAGATCCAAAGACAAGAATGAGTCGAGAGTGGAAGGATAGAAGATATTCCATGCAAACAGTAGCCAAAAGAGTGGTTATATTATATCAGGCAAAATAGACCTTAAGTCAAAAATTGTTAGAGGAGAAAAAGTACGTTACATATTGATTAAAGGGTCAATTCATCTATAAGCTATAAAAATCAATAACATATACACACCTAACAACAAAAGATATATGAAGTAAAAATAGGATCAGAAAGGAAAATGTATTTTTTTAAATTAATTTTTAAAGGCAAAGTCCTGCTGTGTGACCTAGGGTAGAATGCTGTGACATAATCACAGCTCCCTACAACCTTAAACTCTTGGGCTCAAGCAATCCTTTAGCCTTCTGTCTGGGTGGGACTATCAGCATAAGCCACTGCACCTAGCAGTAGCTAGAGACTAACAGCCCCCTTTCAATAATGGGTAGAAAAAACTTGATAGAAAATCAACCAGGAAATAGAGAACTTAAAATATACTATAAACTGACTCCAGTCAACAACAGCAAAAGACATATTCCCAAGTGCATATTCAATCATTCTCCAGGATAGACCATACATTAGACCACAAAATTAACCTCAATAAATTTAAAAACATTTAAGTTACACAAAGTCTGTTCTCTAACTACAATGGAATGAAGCTACAAATGTGGGAAAGTAATATGTGGAAACTAAATAACGCATTCCTAAATAACTAGTGGATCAAAGAATAAGTCAATGGAGTCATGAAAAAAATGAAGACAAAATGAAGATGAAAATGCAGCATATCAAAACAGACAGGATGCAGCTGGATCTGTTCCTATAGGAAAATTTATAGTTATAAATACCCATGTTGAAAAAATAAATATTTTTAATACATAAGCTAGTCTTATGTCACTTTAAGAGACTTAGAATAAGATGAGCAAACTAAATCCAAAAGAAGAATAAGGGAAGAAATAATAAGGATTAAAGCAAAAGTAAATGGAATAGAGAATAGAAAATCAATAGAGAAAATCAACAAAATCAAAGCCTGCATCTTTGTCTTCTTTCTTTCTCTCTCTCTCTCTCTCTCTCTCTCCTTCCTTCCTTCCTTCCTTCTTTCTTTTTTTTTTTTTGAGACAGAGCCACAAGCTGTCATCCTGTATAGAGTGCTGTGTATAGAGTGCTGTGGCATCCCAGCTCACACCAATCTCCAATTCCTGGGCTCAAGTGAGTCTCCTGCCTCTGCCTCCCAAGTAGCTGGGACTACTGGCGCCCACCACAACACCCGGCCATTTTTTGGTTGCAGCTGTCATTATTGTTTGGTGGGCCCAGGCTGGATTTGAACCTGCCAGCTCAGGTGTATGTGGCTGGCGCCTTAGCTGCTTGAGCCACAGGCGCCAAGCCAAAAGCCTGCATCTTTGAAAAGATCCACAAATTGACAAATTTGGCTAAACTTATCAAGAAAAGAAGATGTGAATTAACTAAAATCAGAAATTAAAGATGGAACATTACTATTGGCCTTACAGAAAAAGAATAAGAGAACTTTATCAATAACTGTATGCATACAATTAGAAAACTTAGATAAAGTGGCCAAATTCTTAGAAAGACCCTACTTGCTAAAGCTGAACCAAGTTGGAATAGAACATCTGAATAGATCTATAACAAATAAAGAAATTGAATTAGTCTGGGGTGGCACCTGTGGCTCAAAGGAGTAGGGCGCTGGCCCCATATACCGGATGTGGTGGGTTAAAACCTGCAAAAACTGCAAAAAAAAAAAAAAAAAAAGAAAGAAAGAAAGAAATTGAATTAGTCATTAAAAAACAAACCAAAAAAATACCCACAAAGAAAAGACCAAGCCCAGACAGCTTGACTGGGGCATTCCTCCAAAGACTTAAAGAGTTAATACCAATTTTTCATAAATATTTCTCAAAATAAGAAAAGAAGGAAATATTTTCCAACTCATTCTATGAATTCAGTATTATCCTCATCCTAAAAACATATTAAACCACCATCAGAAAAGAAATCTACAGACTAATGTCCTATGAATATAGACACAAAAATCCTCAACAAAATATGACTAACAAACAGAACTTGGCAATGTATAAAAAGAATTAAACACGAATGACCAAGTCGGATTTTCTTCAGGAAGGCAAGTTTGGTTCAACACAAAGCAACCAATGTAATACTCCACATTAATTGCATTAAGGGTCCAAATATGATCATACTAATAGATGCAGAAAGACAATCGCAAGAATCTAACATCCTTTAATGACAAAAACACGCAATAAATTAGGAACAGATAGGAACTTCTGTGAGGTAATAAAAGGGCCTTTATGAAACACCCACAGTTAATGTCATATGCAATGATGAAAGACCAAAAACATTTTTCCAAAGATCAGGGACAAGACAAAGGAGTCTACTATTACTACTTCTATTAAAGATTGTTCTGGAGGCAAGGAAAGAAAGAAAAGTTGTACCAATTATAAAGGAAGAATAAAACCATCTCTATTCACAGATAATATGATACTGTATGTAGAAAATTCTAAGAAATTTACCAAAAATACCCTATTAGTGCTAATAAATGAGTATAGCAGGGTTGTGAGATAAAAGTTCAAAATATACTATCAACTGCATTTTAATACACTAGCAATAAGCACCTTGAGAATGGAATTAGGAACATAATTCTACTTACAGTAGCATTGAAAAGATAAAATATTCAGAAATAAAGTATTAACCTAAGAAGTGTGTCTTAGCCCATTTGGGCTGCTATACCAAAATACACTGTGTAGTTGATAAGCAACAGAAATTTACTTCTCACAGTGCTAAATGCTGGGAAGTCCAAGTCAGGGTTCCAGCAGATTTGATGTCTGGTTCCTCACAAACAGCTGTGTTCTAGCTCTAATGTCACATAGTGGAAGGTGTGTCTACTGGGACCTATTTTATAGGGACACCAATCCATTAATGAGGTCTCCACTATCATAACATAATCATCTCCCACAGGTCCTACATCCTAATGCTATCATCTTGAGGGTGAGGATTTCAACTTATGAGTTTGGGGGAGAAATAAACATTCAGACCATAATGTGTTTATGTGCACGCTGAAAATTGTAAAATGTTGAAAAAGGCACCTATAGAGTCAACACGATTCCTGTCAAAAATCCCAGTTTTTTTCTGTAGAAACTGACAAGCTAATCTTAAAATTCATACAGATACATCTGGGACCCAGAATAACTACAATAATCCTAAAAACAAAGAACAAAGTGAAAGACTTATCTTTCTGGAATTTAAAACTTATTATTAGTACAAAACTACAGTAATGAAAACTGGGTGATACTGGAATAGAATTGAGTGGGAGAGAATTGAGAGTCCGGAAATACACCCTTACATTTATAATCAATTCAGTTTTGACACGAATGATTTTTGACAAGATAATTCAGACGAGATCGGGCGCATTCAGGGTGGTATGGTCGTAGACTTGACAAGATAATTCAAATGGGGAATGAATAGTCAAACAAATGTTGGGACCACTGGCTATCTATAGGAAAAAGAATAAAGTTGAACCTATGCCTCACACCATCACACTGTATGTAAAAGTTAAGTCAAAATAGATCAAGGACCTAAATGTAACATATAAACCTATAAGCTTCTCAGGAAAAAAACAGAAGCATAAATTTTTTGACCTTGGATTGAGCAATAGTTTCTTAGATCTGACACCAAAAGCACAAGCAGCAAAAGAAAAATAATAAATTGGAGTTTGAGGAAAAAAAACAACTTTTGTGTTTCAAAGAACACAATCAAGAAAATGAAACGATAGTCTATAGAATGAAAGAAAATATTTGCAAATCATATTTGCGATAAAAAAAGACTATTCCAGAACATATAAAGCATTCTTATAATTTAACAATAAAAAGACAAATGGCCCAATTAAAAATTGGACAAAATGGCTCCGTGCCTCTGGCTCAAATGGCTAAAGCACCAGCCATATACACCTGAGCTGGCAGGTTCGCCTGTGGTCCCAGCTACTTGGGAGGTGGAGGCAGGAGAATCACTTGAGCCCAGGAGTTGGAGGTTGCTGTGAGCTGTGATGTCACAGCACTCTACCCAGGATGACAGCTTGAGGTTCTGTCTCAGGAAAAAAAAAACTGGACAAAGTATGGGAATAGAAGGTTTCTCCAAAGAAGATAACACAAACGGCCAACAAGCACATTAAAATATGCACAACGCCATTGGTCATTAGGGAAATGCATATCAAACCCACGGTGAGATACCACTTCTCACCCACTAGGGTTCCTAAAATACAAAAGACAGACATTAACACGCATTGGCAAGTATGTGAGGAAACTGAAACTCTCATTCATTACTGACAGAATTGTAGAATGATGCAGCCATGTCAGAAAACAGTTTGGCAGTTCCTTAAAACATGAAATGTAGAGTTACCATTTGACCCAGCAATTATACTCTAGGTATATTTCCCGGGAAAATGAAAATCTGGGCCCACGGATAAACTTGTACACAGAATTATTAATAACAGCTAAAAAATGCACAAAACGCTAATGCCTTTTAAGTTTCGAACAGATAAACAACATGTGAAATATTTGTATGGAATATTATTCAGCTATAATGGGAATGAAATACTGATACATGCTATGGATGAATTTTGGAAACGTCAAGCTAAATGCAAGCAGCTAGAGGCAAAAGGCCACATATTGTTTGATTCCATTTATAGAAAATGTTCATAATAGGCAAATCCATGGAAATAGAGAAATGTGATAGTTTTCAGGGACCAGAGGCAGAGAGAATGAAGAGTGGCTGCTTATGGGTTTGGAATTTCTTTTTGGCTTAAAAAATTCCAAAATTATTAATAAATAGTGGAGATGATTGCATGTCTTTGAATATGTACTGAAAAGCATTGAATTCTTTACATTAAAATGGTGAATTTTATAGCAAGCAATGTATGTATTAATAAAGCTGTATTAGCTCACAGTCCTAAGTAGGTCAGAATTCTGACAGGACCTGGCTGCATTCTTTGCTCAAGCTGAAATCAAGGTGTTGGTTGGCTTTATTCTTTCTCATCTGAAGCTTAGAGTCCTCTTCCAGGCGCATTGCTGGCTGTCATCAGGGGGTGGGGGAATACTCTCAGTTGCCAGAGGCTACCTGCTTTCCTAAGCACTAGGTCTGTTGCACTCTCAGGCCTACAATGATGCATGCATTGAGTACTTCTTATGCTCCAAATACCCATCTTCTGCTTCCAGCTGAGAAAAAAACCTCTCTGCTTGAGATGGCTCATGTAATTCAATTAGTCTCTGTCTTAAGATCAACTTATCTGGTACTTTTTTATTACATTTGTTTGGTTCCTTCAAGGCAATACCCATGTTAGTGTTTGGATGAATAACTAGGGGATGGTGATCTGGAGCGGAGGTGGGGGCTCATCTTTAGAGTTCTGCCTATCACAGCCCATGTCTATGCTGACTTTCCTCGCACAGGGAGTGACAGTGACCCTCATTTAGTTCGAGGTTCTGTGTTGCTGAGATTCTGTGAAGTACTTTGACCTTCCCTGGTCTTCAGGGCTATCTGTCAGGAATGGTGCAGGTGAACATTTGGTGTTGTTTTGCTCCAACCTTGGTCTGAAAGGGGGAGTCTCTTACATCCCTCACATGAGCTGATCTCCTAAAGAAGATCCTATGGGGGGTACTAGTGGTCGAATTTCATGCCACATGGCCTGTGGTGATTGCATTATCCTGTTTTGTTTTATTTTTTCTATTGGTGAAGGGAGAGTTGGGAAGCAGTATTGTCCTGCTCTGTTTGTGCTGCTTTCATTAGTGTCTTGTGAAGGACCCCATCTAAGTGACTCTGAAGTCCCCTCCCTTCATATTCCTCACTGGCTTAAGCTTTGTGGTACTAAATATTCACTGAGGCATGGTGGTTGTTGGGGTGATTTTGAGAGTATGAGAGGGTGTGGGGTAGGTAGCAATTTATAATGAGAAGCATGGTATGGAAATTAAAATAAAGACTAATTATATTATCCAGTACAGAACTGAATAAGAATGAACCAAATGCTTATGTACTGGTTTTTTTTTCCTCTTTTAAAAAAATGACTAAATTAAAGAACATATCCTGGTAATATGCAATAATTGACAGTGGGGTGAAGGACCTAAGTGAAGGCTGTTTCGGATGCCTTAATGTGCCTGGTCTACGGAAGGATCGAAGGCCTGTTTCCCTTTCAATTGCTTTTTTGGGGTCAAGATACAGACTCTCTCTTCCAATTTATGACTAGTTTTGGACATCATTGTTCATGGCTAATTCTGTAGAGGGGGGCCACAGAAGCAGGCATACATCAATTCTGCTCAATTGGGAGTCTGAGAAAGATGATTGATGGCAGCCTGGTTGCTCCCCGGCCCCTCGCTGTCAGAGCTTAACCTTTACATATGGCTACTGAACAGGCCTGCTGTAGTCCTGGTGAGCCACCCGATGAATATTTCCTTACTCGGAATAATCAGATTTTGAGAATGTGCTGCAGGAAGAAACTGTCATATTGTGTTAGGTTGGCACTGTGACTAGCATGGAAATTGTCAGGTAACTCAATTGCTGGTGCCCAATTGTTCACTGGCATAATTCAGTTCACTTAGAGTTAAGAGAATGAATGATTAACAAAATGTCCCATTTGGGATTGCTGCAGGCAAGCAAAGAACCACGGGGCATTAGATGGTTCCAAGGAGCTATAGGAGCCAACTACTAAGATCAGAATAGGCATAATTTTATAAAGAGGTGGCCAACACATAGAATATTTTGTAAATAAAGGTATATTTAGCTACAATTTCCCATTTTCCCCTGTGTTTGGTGACTTTTTGGGTGACTTTGGGACACCTTGTTTTAATAAATGGTGTTCTCATAGGAAAAGGAGACAGGCACAGAGGTAAGATGGGCATGGGAAGACACCGAGCCACAGGGAGAAGGCCACCTGAAAATGGAGGCAGAGACTGGAGCGATGTACCTACCAGCCCAGGAGCACCAAGAGTTGCCAGTCCTCACCAGAAGCTGCGAGAGGCATGGAGCAGAGCCCTCAGAAAGAACTGAGCCTCTGACATCTTGATTTTGGGCTGCAAACCTCCAGAACTGTGAAAAATAGATTTCTGTTCCTTTAAACCATCCAGTTGGCGGTGCTTCATTACAACATCCCTAGGAAACTAATAATAGCTCCTAAGAATAATAAAAGTTTCCATTTATAGTGCCCTGACTGTAGGCCAAGTAATTTGCATATATTATCATGACTTCTAGGAACACTTCAAAGTAAAATAATTATTAATGTCACTTCCATGATTTACCTTAGGTCAAATATTTCATAAATGGTGAAGCTGGAATGCTAACCTTGAGCCTGAGTTTAAACCTGTTCCCTGTCCACTTTGTCCCTAAGCCATGGTGGTGTTCCAAATGTTTATGGCAATGTGAGGGAGGGCAGCCTCCAACCCCTGTGGGTGTCTTGGGCAGCTACTAACCCAGTTTGAATTCCACCATGCTGATCTACATGCATTTATTATTATTAAGAATAACCACAAAACAGTGCCTGACACATAGAAAATGCTTAGCATTTGTTCAGTCTATAGTACTGACAAGGCTTTTAACATGTTACAGTGCTTCAAAATTTATAAAGTATTCTCAAATAGATTCTTATCAGGTCTTTTAAAAATAAGTGAAGGCTACTGTAAGCATATTCCTATCTGTTTCCTTTCTAAACTTTTTTGGTTTATCATATTATGCCTAACCAGATAGGAATCTAGAACAGTGTTTTTCAACCTTTTTAATCCCATGGCACATTTGAACCTATAGTTAACTTCTACAACATACTTAAATTATGTTGATACAAAAAAAGTAAAAGAGATATACTTACTGTGCTTTGAACTTCTTTTGAAAGTAATTTAATTAATGATCTTTAAAAATTTTCATGGCACACCTAAGATCCTCTCCTGGCACACAAGTGTGCCACGGAATACCAGTTGAAAATCACTGTTCCAGAAGGTAATGAATAGGTCATATGACCTTTTTTTTCTCCTTGCATAATACTGGTTCTTCCATCAGTTTTACTGGATGTAGACTTAGAGTCTTGAAATGATCACCCATGTCATCCTGAAAGTGGTTATAAAGAATAAATTACATAATCTATACATAAAAATCAAGAACAGGACTTTTGATGTTTTATCTTCCAAATCATTGAAATCATTGCTAATGTTTCTCCAGTGTTGCTGTGAACCATTTTCACTCTTTCCCTCCTTTAATACACTACAAGGTAAACAAGCATCCATCACCCCTTTTACTCTGTTAAACTCAGGGCTGGAAATGGATCAGCCCACATGTTCAGGCCTTTATAGTTCTTGGGGTCCAGGAAGATGAGAATGTCCTCCCCAGAATAGTCACAAAAACTAGGCTTGCCTTTCCAGGATCCAAGATACACCACAGCCGTGTTCTCACCTGTTACGATGTTTGGCCTTGTTGGGTGATCACTAAATTCCTTGCCAATATTAACGAGCTATATTTCATTTTCTACAGCATTAGTTGTCAAGATGATTTTGCCTTATTTGATCCCCCAGGTAGCTCATTCAAAAATCAACACATTCATATTTTTAGAGATTTGGGGAAATAACACTAAGTAAAAATAGCAGGTAAAAAGACATTCAGTGGGGTTCCAGTTCTCGCCGTGTCTTTCTGCTACTTGTACATGTGTGACTTTGGGTAAGTAAACTATCCTCTGTGAGCTTCCGGTTCCTTAAATGTGCACAATCATATGTGCTTCTCGAGGTTAATGTGAGGATTAACAGTGATACACTGGACAGTCCTTTACAAATATTGAAGAGTTATACTTCTTTTGAGTTTGTTAGGCTGCCACAACAAAGTGCCCAGACTATCTTAACATCAGAAATATTTTCTCAACACACTGGAGGCTACAAGGCTGGGATCAAGGTGTCAGCAGGTTCTTTGTCCTGAGACTTCTCTCCTTAGCTTCTTAGATGGCCATCTTCTCTCTGTCTTCATGTTGTCTCATTTCCGAATGTCTGTCTAATCTCTTATCACGACTGTCATATTCAATTAGGACTTATCCTAGTGAGTTATTTTAACCTTGATTAACTCTTTAGAGACTCTCTCCAAGTAAGAGAGACATTCTGAGGTGCTGGAGGCTTGGATTTGAACGTATAAATTTGGGGAGGACACAATTCAGCCCCTATGTGTGCCTCTTTCATCTGTGACAACTCACTCTCCTGGGCTCTGTGGTGTCCTTCCCGGGCCCAGGGAAACTAGTTCACTCTGCCTGGGATGTCCTATCTGCCTCCTTTGCAGGTCTAGCCTTTCTTCCTTTCCTAAATTCAACTCAAAAGTAGATATCTTTAGAAAGTTTTTTTTTTTTAAATCCCAATCATAAGGAATTCGTCTCTCCCTCCAGGCAATTAGAGCTCTTTGCTTGCTCTTGTGCCAGAGAAACCTCATTTCTTATTTACTTTTGCATCCCCCATAAGGATAGGATCTGGCACATAGTAGGCATTCAAGAAATAACCTGTTGAATTGCATTGCACTAATGCCAGTTAATGACACCAATGCTTTTCTTTTGTCTGACTTAGCTGAAATTCACTCTAACAACAGAGCACCCGGCAGGAGGCAGAGACCCAGAGGAGTTGACATGATCCCAGACAATTTAGTAAGAAACTTAGAATAAAGTTCTAAGGGTCTTTGATTTTCCTTTGTGTATATTTTATGTTTAATAAATCTATTTTAGGATATGTTTGAAGCAGCTTCCCATTTATGGGTGCTAACATGAATGGTAAGTGACTTTCCTGATTTATAGATACACTGTGAATTTTTAATCAATATCGGAAAAGCCATTCTACTCAGGAAGTTCAGAATATGATGTGGGGGAATTATTTAAATTGCTTGTGTAGGTGGGTAAATAGGGCAAAAAAAGTTTGCAGTGAAAATAGAGATGATTTAAACAGGGCTGTTTTAAGATGTATGGAGAATACATATACATATATTTTGCCCAACAATTTTATTTGCTATGAATTTGGGATTACAGTACAAGTACATGACTGGCTATGTGAAATTATTCTCACTTTAAGGACCTTCTCTTTCTTATACGACCTCATCCCCAACAATGGACTGTTATGAGATCTAAAAGCTACAAATTGTGCCTCGCACACTCCCCATGTCCAGGCTGCTTGTGTAAACCTAAAACAACACTAAACCAGGTGATAGGTGATCTGTTAATAGCTCAAGCAATGGCAGGTCTAACGCACCTGTGTGTAATCTTTAGCGTTCTGTATTTTACTACCTGTACAGGTGAGATGTCAATAGATATTTAGAAAAATTAAAACTACTTTGTTGCTAATACACGTTAGGAAAGATTCTTTGTTCTTTATACACAGTACAAAGTCAGTAGAAGATTTTTGAATGGATGAACAAATGAGATGGAAAATGAGGTCTTTCTTGCTAAACTTCCAACCCCTCTAAAATGTTCGGCAGTAATCTAAACTCTCTTGCATTTTGTCTTTGATAACATCACCATCCATCTACCCAATCTTCAAGCAAAGGCACTTGGGGTGGGGAACACAACTGCTAGAATAAAAACCTTCCTCTCTCTTGTTCACTATGGCCTGTCACTAAGTCCAGTAAGTTTAATCTGTTGTCACATTCCTTCCCTCTGCCCCACATCAGACCACCTCCTTTTCTAAGCAGATGGGTTTGTTCCCATATAGGTTGATTGCTTGTGACAGAGATCCAAAGTAACAGTGGCTTAAAACACCAGAAGAAATGATTTTCTCTGTCCCATAATGATCCAGGTGGGTGTGGGATCTCTTTTTCTCTCTGCAGGGGCTTATACTCCTTCTGTTGATACATTTTTGCTCAATATCTTTCATTGCTGCTATCAGCTGCATGGTCCAGGACGCTCGCCATCATGCCTGCATTTTAAGAAGAAAATGCAGGGAGAGGGCTGGGTGCAGTGGGTCACGCCGGTAATCTTAGCATTCTGAGAGGCTGAAGCAGAAGGATCCCTCAAGTGCAGGAGTCTGAGACCAGCCTGAGCAAAAATGAGACCTTACCTCCATTAAAAAAAGAAAGAAAAGAAAAGATTAGATGGGTATGGGGGTAGGTGCCTGTAGTCTCAGCTACTCAGGAGGCTGAGGCAGAAGCATTGCTTGAACTAGGAGTTTGAGGTTGCTGTGAGCTAGACTGATGCCACTGTACTATACTCTGGGAGACAGAGTCTTACAGAAAAAGAAGAAAAAAAAGGGAGAGGTAGGAAATGAGAGGGTATGTCCATTTCCTTAAGTGTGAAACACTGAAGTTTCACACTAATTTAAGCTCACACCTGGTGGGCAGGATTAGTCACAGGCACAGGGTTTATCTCAGTGCAAAGGGGTAGCTGGGAAATGTGATCTTCATTCTGGGTAGCCCTGAATTCAGGTAAAAATTCTGTCCCTATGGAAGAAGGGAGATGGCATGTCAGTGGCAAGCCTAAAGTCTCAACCTCATCTGTTTCCTGCCTCAAACTAATGTGCCCTTCTCCTTAACTTGCAACAAAGGTGACCTGGCCTTTCTCTGTAAAAGCGTTCAACAAACTTCTCACTTCTGACAGACACACTTATCTCCAGAGTGGATTGAACGGTCTTCATGTTTTGGTTACTCTCGGTGTACCTCCTCATTTCTGTCTTCTTGTCACCTTGCTCTGTCACTGCACTCTGGTATTTTTAAGTAAATAATATAGTGTTTCTTACTTCAATGAATTTGAACATGCTATTCCTTCTTTTAGGGATGCAATTCCACCTGATAAATTTCTAATTGACTCAAAGAGTTAAGTTCAAAGGCCTTTCCAACAGGAAACCTTTATTAACTTTTCCCCTCCAACCTTTAACCAGGAGAATAATTTGTCACTCCTTACTACGTCATATTTGTATTTCTTCCTTTTTTGCTGTAACTTATCTGCTTACACATTTGTCTCCCCTTCAATACTATGCATTATCAGATTCCACTTAGATACCCTCAGCACTGTGCTTGCTATGGACCAGTTCAATGACTAGTCACTTTGTCTTGATTGAATAAATGAATTGATAAGAGACAGAACAATGACATGGCGTTCTCTTAAGGCTGAACACCTTTAATGTGGATTGTCCTTTCTTTTATTTCTATTTTTTTATTATTAAATCATAGCTGTGTACATTAGTGCAATCAAGGGGTACAATGTGCTGATTTCACATACAATCGGAAATATTTTCATCAAACTGTTTAACATACCCTTCATGGCATTTTCCTAGTTATTGTATGAAGACATTTGTATTCTGCATTTAGTAAGTTTTGCCTGTATCCTTCTAAGATGCACCATAGGTGTGGCCCCACCAATTACCCTCCCTACACCCAGCCTCCCCCCTTCCTTCCCCTCCCTTGCCCTTTTCCCCATATTCCCCCATATGGTGCTATAGTTGAGTTACAGCCTTCATATGAAACCTTTAAATTAACTTCAGAGTAGGGCTGAGTACATTGGATACTTTTTCTTCCATTCTTGAGATACTTTGCTAAGAAGAATATGTTCCAGCTCCATCCAGGTAAACATGAAAGAGGTAAAATCTCCATCTTTTTTTAAGGCTGCATAATATTCCATGGTGTCCATGTACCACAATTTATTAATCCATTCATGGGTGGATGGGCACTTGGGCTTCTTCCATGACTTAGCAATTATGAATTGGGCTGCAATAAACATTCTGGTACAGATGTCTTTGTTATAATGTGATTTTTGGTCTTCTGGGTATATACCTAGTAAAGGAATTATAGGATCGAATGGCAAGTCTATTTTTAGATCTCTAAGTATTCTCCAAACATCCTTCCAAAAAGAATATATTAGTTTGCATTCCCACCAGCAGTGTAGAAGTGTTCCCTTTTCTCCACATCCATGACAGCATCTCTGGTTTTGGGATTTTATGCTCATGGCTGGGAAGAATCAACATTGTTAAAACGTCCATTCTACCCAAAGCAATATACAATTTTAATGCAATTCCTATTAAAGCTCCATTGTCATATTTTAAAGATCTTGAAAAAAATAATACTTTATTTCATATGGAATCAGAAAAAAACCTTGACTAGCCAAGACATTACTCAGAAATAAAAACAAAGCAGGAGGAATCACAGTGCCACACCTGAGACTCTACTATAAATCAATAGTGATCAACACAGCATGGTACTGGCACAAAAACAGAGAGGGAGGTGTATGGAACAGAATAGAGAACCAAGACATAAACCCAGCTACTTACCATTATTTGATCTTTGACAAGCCAATTAAAAACATTCAGTGGGGAAAAGATTCCCTATTTAACAAATGGTGCTGGGTGAACTGGCTGGGTAGAAGACTGAAACTGGACCCACACCTTTCACCATTAACTAAGATAGATTCTCACTGGATTAAAGATTTAAACTTAAGACATGAAACTATAAAAATACTAGAAGAAAGTGCAGGGAAAGCTCTTGAAGAAATCAGCCTGAGCGAATATTTTATGAAAAAGACTCCCCAGGCAATTGAAGCAACATCAAAAATATACTACTGGGACCTGATCAATCTAAAAAGCTTCTGCACAGCCAAGAACACAGTAAGTATAGCAAGCAGACAACCCTCAAAATGGGAGAAAATATTTGTAGGTTATGCCTCAGACAAAAGTTTAGAACTCAAACGTATTAGCAAGAAAAAAGCAAGTGATCCCATCTCAGGGTGGGCAAAGGACTTGAAGAGAAACTTCTCTAAAGAAGACAGGTGCACGGCCTACAGACACATGAAAAAATGCTCACCATCCTTAATCATCAGAGAAATGCAAATCAAAACTACTTTGAGATATCAC
>CAUYRH010012363.1:0-24518 GCA_963574655.1 Perodicticus potto | reverse complement strand
CCTAGGTCAATTTCATGTGAATTTCCTAGGCCTCAATTCCATGAATGGACTGTGTCCATTCATTGATACATTCATTCACCTTGCCCCCTGCGGAAGGGACTGTGTTCATTCGTTTCCTGGCCAAGGAACCCATACACCTATATATACCCCGAGACTAAAAGCTTAAAGGGGGAGACGGGGTAAGACTGGGAGAGAAATGGAGAGAGCTTTTCTCTCCCCACTTGAGTTCTCTCTCTCTACCAGGAGCTTTAGTGTTTTCTGTATTCTTTTCTGTAAATAAATTCTGTCTTACCACTGGAAAAAAAAAAAAAGAAAAAGAAAAGAAAATGCCATGAAGGCTATCTTAAACAGTTTGATGAAAATATTTCAGATTGTATATGAAACCAGCACATTGTACCCCTTGATTGCACTAATGTACGCAGCTGTGATTTAATAAAAAAAAAAAATTAAAAAAAAAAAGAATGTGGGAGGAATGAAGGGAGATTAAAGATGTAATTGGTAAAGAAGTAGTAGCCACCCTCATTAGCTAGGATATGGGGTGTAGTAGGCTAAATAATGGCTGCAAAGATACCAGATCCTAATCCCTAGAACCCATATATGGAAAAGTAGTCTTTGAAGGTGTGATTAAATTAAGGATCTTGAGATTGGGGAGATTGTCTGGGTGGGCCCTAAATATAATTATGTGTCCTTAGAAAATAGAGACAGAAGGAAACTTAGATACACATTTTCTCTGCCTGTCTATCTCTGTCTTTCAGGAGAAGGCACTATGAAGATAGAGCCAAGAGAGATTTGAAAATTCTGGCATTAAAGACTGTAGTGTCATGATCACAAGCCGAGGGACGCTGGGGGCCCCCAGAAACTGGAGGAGGCAGAAGATGGATTTTTCCTGGAGCCTCTGGAGGTGGTGCTGCTCTGCAGGCACCTTGATCATGGCCCAGTGGTAATGATTTCAGACTCCGGTCTCCAGAACTGTGAGAAAATAAATTTCTGTTGTTTTAAGTCAACAAGCATATCCTCATTTGGTATAGCAGCCCTAGATAACTAATATAGGGGATGTTCGCTAAATATTTGTGTTTGGACAATGCTCTTATTTCTGCGTAAGTTCATGGGTCATGAATTAAATTGTGCCCCCCTCCTCCACCATTTATATGTTGAGTCCGAACTCCCAGTACTTTCGGATGTGACCTTATTTGGAAATGCAGTTGTTGCAGATGTAATTAGCTGAGATGGGGTTGTAGAGTGGTCTCCAATGTGACTGGTGTCCTTCTAAAACGGGGGACATTTGGATGTAGAGACTGACGCACAGGGAGAACAGCATGGAATTGATACCGGAATTTCAGGTTCTTGGTCTCGGTGATTTGAAGAATAAATCCACGGACCACAGATCAGTGGTAAGACAGAAATTATTTACAGAAAAGAATACAAAAAACACTAAAGCTCCTGGTAGAGAGAGAGAGAGAACTCAAGTGGGGAGAGAAAAGCTCTCTCCCTTTCTCTCCCGGTCTTTCCTCGCCTCCCTCTTTAGGATTTTAATCTCAGGGTATATATAGGTGCATGGGTTCCTTGGCCCGGAAATGAATGAACACAGTCCCTTCCCCCTGGGCAAGGAGAATGAATGTATCAATGAATGAACACAGTTCCTTCCGCCCAGGCAAGGTGAATGAATGTATTAATGAGTAGACAGAATCCATTCATGGAATTGAGGCCTAGGAAATTCACATGAAATTGACCCAGGCATAGGAAATGGGGGTTCCACATTTAGTCCTAAGTGTAAACTGAAGGAGACACCAAGGCACAGGTGTCTTCTCGGCAGTTGCCCGGCCTTTTTGGCTATTGGAGCCTCCGGTGGGGGGTTGGAGGTCCCCCTCCTTGCCTGTCATACAGCCTGCTGATTCCTCAGCCGCGCTGCTGCCCCACCGACACCACCAAGGTGGAGGCGGCAGGTCTGCCAGCTCCGCTGAGCTGGCCGGGGCGCCAAATGTCCTGCATCAGAATGACTGGATTTGTGCTGCCACAAGCCAAGGAAATACAAGAAACTAGGCAAGAGGCTTCAGATCCTTTCCTAGCTCTTTCAGAGAAAGCACGGGCCTGCAGACAGGTAGTGGTACCTGATCCCACACCTCTAGCCTCCAGAACCGTGAGATAATAACTTAGTCACTCACTTCGCAGTACTTTGTTACAGCATTCCCTAGCAAACTAATGCAGCTCAGATGTAATTACAGAGCGGTCTAGCTTTTGTCTTGTTCAAACATAGTCTCGTGGGGGCCTTGTCTGATGTTGGTGTGTTTATGTTCAACAGGAAAATACCAGGCCAGGCTGTGTGTGCCAGGCAAGCTCCCCCATGTCAGAGGCTGCTTTTCTCTTTCTCACTAGAAGTCCTTCCTCTTGTGATAAATGTTCATCTTATGCTGTGTTGAGGGGTTTTAACGAATTCATGTCTTTTTTTTCAGACAGTTAAATGTTCGATACAGCTAGGATTTCTTTTGGAGTAGAGGGTGGGGTGAGAAGTATAACCTCAGGTAGAGGGTAGGAGAGTAGAAGCAAGTAAGGGGTTTTAGGGGCTAAAGTGGCTGAGGTCTTCATGGACTTGAGTTAGTGACCTGACAGGTTGCTATGGTCTGAATTCCTCTGTCCCCTCATATTTTGTATGTTGAAATCTTTACCCTAAGATGATGATATTAGGAGATAGGGCCTTTGGAAGGCGATTAGGTCATGGGGCTCCACCCTAATGGATGTAATCAGTGCCCTGATAAAATTGGCCTGAGAGAAACCTCTCACCTCGGGCTGGGTGTAGAGGCTTATGCCCATAATCCCAGCACTCTGGGAGGCCGAGGTGGGTGGATTGCCTGAATTCGAGACCAGCCTGAGTCAGAGAGAGACCCCCACTTCTAAAAATAGCTGGGTGTTATGGCGGACACCTGTAGTCCCAGGTACTTGGGAGGCTGAGACAAGAGAATTGCTTAAGCCCAAGAGTTTGAGGTTGCTGTGAGCTACGACGTCACGGCACTCTACCAAGGGCAACAAAGTGAGACTCTGTCTCAAAAAAAAAAGACAAAAAAAGGAAATTTCTCATTTCTTCTACCATTTATGAAGTAAGAAGTCAGCCCTTGACAGATAGCAGGTCTTCCTAAGCCTTGACCTTGGACTTCCCAGCCTCCAGAACTGTAAGAAATATACATATACATATATATACACATATATATGTATATATATATATATATTTTTTTTTTTTTAAGAGATAGAGTCTCACTTTGTTGCCTTTGGTAGAGTGCTATGGTGTCACACCTCACAGCAACCTCCAACTCCTGGGCTTAGGTGATTCTCTTGCCTCAGCCTCCCAAATAGCTGGCACTACAGGTGCCCGCCACAACAACTGGCTATTTTTTTTGTTGCAGTTTGGCTGGAGCCGGGTTCGAACCCTCCACCCATGGTATATGGGGCTGGGGCCCTACTCACTGAACCACAGGCACCGCCCAAGAAATAAGCTTTTGTTGTTATAAACCAGCCAACTTATGGTATTTTATTATAGGAGCCCAAGTGGACTAAGGCACAGGTGTAAGGCTGCTTAGACCAATCATTTTAATTCCCTTTAAGATGATTTTTACATAGAAATAATCTCAGAACAATCATCCAAAAAATTTAGGGAGTAATTCCTTTTTGTTCCTCTTTGCTCTGTTCCTTTTTGTTTTTGATGGAAGGAAAAGTGTCAGCCCTCGTTATGTTATAGCACGTCATGGCTGCGAGTGCCTTCACTACTCACAGTGGACGTATCAGCAGACAGCCCTCCCAGAGCCCCACATACAATGGGCATCTTCTCAGTCTATTTGGTAAGTGCAGCCTGGGATCAATTATGGATGAGGCTCTACGGCCGATGAGTAAGTGGGCTGTTGTCTACTTTGAAAAATTAATGGGTTCTGATTAATACAGGAGCACACTCCCTCTCTTCCTCAGCCCAGGCAAGCTTAGATCTCTGTAGAAGTTCAAGGTGGGGCTGCAGCTCCCGTGTCCGTGTGGTGTCAAGTTTCATTCTTAGGATCATGCTTTGGAATTTTCTGCCCCTTTGACAGATGAGAAAGCTGAGGTTCACCAAGGTTAAGTAGTTTGCCCAAACAGGGAGAAAGAAAGAGAATAGTTACTATTATTTTTTAAAATTTAAAGGGTGTTTTAATATGGAAAATTAAAAAGGGTTATACAAGTCGGGGGAGTGATACAATGTAGCTAATCTCAGACTTTTTGGTTTCTCTCAGGAATGTTTTACACTATCAAAAAATTATTGAGGATCTCAAGCAGCTCTTGTTTATGTGGGTTGCCCTTACTGATATTTAGCATACTAGACAATTAAAGAGATTTATCTATTGACTCATTTAATAAATAACAATAATCCCATTACATGTCAGTTGAAATACATTTTTTGTCTTCGACCCATGTTTCTACTATGAGCTTTCAGATGATGGGTATGCATCATCTATTGGGTTTTATTTTATTTTTATTGTAGTAAAATGTACATCATGTAAAGTTTACAATTTTAAGTGTGCAGTTCAGTAGAATGATGTATATTCGCACTGTTGTGCAGCCATCGCTGCTACCCATTTCCAGGACCTTTTCGTCACCTCCTACTAAAATTCTGTGTCCATTTTCAAATCCTCTTTCTCCTCCATTCCCAGCCCCTTACAACGACCGTTCTTCCTTCTGCCTCTAAATTCTTCACATCTCATATAAGTAGAATCGTACAATATTTGCCCTTTTGCAATTGGCTTATTTCGCTTCTTGCAATTTCCTCAAGACTTATCCGCGTGTTGTAATGTGTCAGAATTTCCTTCGTTTTTGAGGCTGAGTAATAATCATTCGCCTGTGTATACCATTCATTCATCCACTGACAGATATTCAGGTTGTTTCCACCCTATGGATCCTGTGAGTGCTACTATAGACATCAGTGTACAAACACGTGTTTGAGACCTTGGTTTCAACTCCTTTGTGTATACACCCAGAAGTAGAATTGCTGTATCATATGGTAATTTTATGTTTAATTTCTTGAGGAACCAAAAAATAGGAACCATTCTATTTTCCAGAATGGCTGTGCCATTTTACATGCCCACCCACAGGTACAAGGGCTCCGATTTCTTCTCATCCCTGCCAATGCTTGTTTTCTGGTTTTCTGCAACAACCATTCAAGTGGATGTTAAATACATTTTTTTTGTTTATTTTTGTTTTGTTTTTTTAGAGACAGAGTCTCACTTTGTCACCCTTGGTAGAGTGCCATGGCTTCATGGCTCACAGCAACCTCCAGCTCCTGGGCTTAGGTGATTCTCTTGTCTCAGCCTCCCGAGTAGCTGGGACTACAGGCGCCCACCACAACGCCCGGCTATTTTTTTGTTGCAGTTCAGCCAGGGCTGGGTTTGAACCCACCACCCTCGGTATATGGGGCAGGCGCCCTACTTACTGAGCCACTTTTTCAGTAGCTTCTTCTTACTCGGGAAATAGTGTTTATTTTTGACTAATCAAAATAGTGTTAATCAAAAATAAACACTATTTCCCGAGTAAGAAGAAGTTACTGAGAAAGGAAGTACTGTTTTACATTTCACCAGTTTCTAATGTCTGGCTTAATAGGCAACTGGATTCTCAGCTCTGCTTCTTCGTTTAATCTGTTGTGATATCACATGCCACGCGGCTTCTGGAAAACTCCACAATATCCCCTGGAGAGAAGGGAAGGGAGAAAGGCAAATGATAACTTAGTGTTATTAGGCAAATACTTCAGACTTTGTGGATCTTGGTTTGCTTTTTTTTATTAAATCATAGCTGTGTACATTAATGCAATCATGGGTACATTGTGTTGGTTTCACATACAATCTGAAATATTTTCATCAAACTGGTTAACACAGCCTTCATGGCATTTTCTTGGTTACTGTGTAAAGTCCTTTATGTTCTGCATTCAGTAAGTTTCACCTGTACCCTTCTAAAGGATCTTGGTTTTAATTATTAACTCAGGGTCAATGTTTTTCATCACCTCTCCCTCTAGTACCTCCCGTCTCCATTACTTTGAAGCAAAACTACAAGCGTCTGTTATTACTGGCACTGCATTGGGTGCTTTCCTGCATTCTCCTAATTGTCATAACAAATCTGCGTTATTAGCAGGTTTGTTGGCTTGAGGAAAGCAGGCCTTAGGGATGTTAGGAGATTTTCCCAAGTTCACACTGCTGGGAGCTGAGAGCCCCGGTCTGATCTATACCATATAGTCTTCTCAATTGGACTGCAGACTATGAGAGCTGTTGGGGCCACTGTCTGTCTGTCTGTCTTTTCCCATTAGACTTTTGGAAAGGCTCTTATTCCCCCCTTTGCCTCTGTCTCACACATGTGGGTGCCCTTTCAGTAGATCTTTGAGTAGCTGTCTGTGCCAGGCCCCATGCAGGAGGCTGGACAGATAGCTTAACTAGCTGCATGAGCTGAGAAAGCATTTCCACTTCCCATTTTGATGCCTAGCCCTGGGAGCGGAGGAGAACAGCTGAAAGACCCAAGCTGCTGGGGTTTGGGGTATGCTGCTTTGAAATGAGCTGGAGACACCACTACTCATTCTGGAATCACAGAGTCCAAAGAAGATGGGGCTCCAAGGCTGACACCATCTCTGAAACACACTGTTTCTGACCTCTGCTTGTGTTCCTCCAGTGACAGGGAGCTCATTACCTACCTCAGCAGACAGCTC
Source organism: Perodicticus potto (assembly GCA_963574655.1). Classification (NCBI taxonomy): domain Eukaryota; kingdom Metazoa; phylum Chordata; class Mammalia; order Primates; family Lorisidae; genus Perodicticus; species Perodicticus potto. The sequence goes on along the minus strand of CAUYRH010012363.1, from coordinate 17,821 downwards.
TTATTGCTAGGAAGCTCTGCTCACACTGAGGAACCATCCAGGCACAATCCGTATTTATGCTGCCGTGAGAAGACGAGTTGAGATTCCTGGGTATGAGACTTGGGGGGGCTGTGGTTAAGGCCCATCTCCTTTGAAGGTTTCAATTTCTTCCCTGTGAAGAGAGTTTACCACTGGTTCCTTTTACCTTTAACATTCTGATTTCTTTTCTAATTTAACTGCCTTTCCTCAAGAGCTTGGAGGAGCTGAGTCCCCTTCAAGTATGGTCCTTACCATCCCTCCTGGTAGACTATTTCCAGCTGGCCATCCAGCCAGCTATGCCTGGACACACCCTCATCTGCCCCAGCCTTTTCCCCAGCACAGACCCCTGAAGCCATCCTGGACCTAGAGGCCCTGCTATGGCCCCGAGCCTCTGTAGCTGCTTCACCCCCCTTTATCAGCCCCCCAGCTCCATGCCAATATAAGCTAGATGCATTCCACCTCTGGGGGGAATATAAACTGTCCTCTGACTTTCCAAAGGCTTAGAGATTGAACAATCCATAAGACTTTCCATGCCTTTGTCCGGTATCTGAATTAACTTTCGGATAGTGAGATGTGACAGAATGAAGAAGGAAAAATGAAGCAGAAAAACACGCCTGACCAGGTAATGGAGAGAGCTGGAGCTCAGGCTACCTCCTTGGTTGGGAAAGAATGTGGAGGTAGCTAATCTGGCCTGGCCCGAGTGTAATTCCTGGCTGGCAGGCTGGACCGCCCATATCCATAGCAACCGTTGTTATTGGTAACTGAATAAGCATCTCTTAGAAGCGCGACTGGAAGTGAGGATGGTTTTCCCTTCTGGTTGGGAGTACGAGGAGCCAGCCTCTTTGTTGATTGATCCTAAGTGCTGGGCCCTTTGTCCCTGTTTTGGGATCTTCACTTGATATTGGGCAAGCTGAACCACCCAGCAATTCTACCTCTGGGTGGGACAAACTGACTTAGTGCCTATCTCCCAGCTTCCTCTGACTGGCTGAGAAACATGCTCGGGGGCAACCAGTTAGCAAAATCCAGAACTTAAACCCTGACCTGTCTGATTCTGAAACCCATGCTTGTGATCATAAGGTCCTATTCCTATGAGATCATGTGGAGACCTTATCAGCCCTCCCTTGTGACGCTGTCATCTGCCTAACTATTTATGGTGACAGGTAGCATGTCAGCATGATTTGGGGTCCACCAAAAAGCTATTCTAGAAGCTGTTTTACCTGGTCATCCTGGAGTAGGGCTTAGGATGCTGCAGCCCTATAACTATCAGGGGAAGCAGAGGCTCAGAGAGGTGAAGCGAGGCCTCAGAGACTGGCTCAGCTGGGTCGTTGCATCAAATGCGCTGTCCCCTCTGCATTCTCTGCGTCCTGGTGGCTGGTGTGCAGCAGAGCAGATGTGCCTGAAGGACAGAAATCCAGTCCACCTTTGTGGAGGACCTGTGGCCATTGCACGAAGTCAGTCTCTTTCTCTCTCTCAATACTCTCATTTTGCAAAGCATTTGGGGCTTATTTCCACTGGTTGATTTTCCTGGATAAAACTTTAGAATCATTTGATCAGAATTCAGACCTCATGCTGCTGAGATTTTGAGTGCAGTTGTGCAGAGCTTACATTTCATGAGGGTCCTGCCAGTTGCGAGGGCAGCTTGTTGAGCAGCCATAGAGAACCTGCCCACAATTCACATCTTGCAGATAGCCTTCAGCTGTCTTCCACTCAGACTGACTCTCCACATGTCCTCTCATCTCAGAGCCATCGTACAGGTTCTCCCCTCCACCTAGAGTGGTCTTCCCTCCTACTCCCACCCCTTTGGCGGGTTGCTACCACAGATGCATCTTTCAATTTTGACTCAATTATCACTTCCTCTGGGAACCTCGTCTGAGCTCCCAGACCAGATCAGGCCCCTTCATGGGCTTCCATCCCTTGCCAAACTTTTCATGAACGTGACCCTTGGAGTCACTTGTGTTGATTCTGCCCCTCTGGACTGTGGACTCCATGAGGGCAGCATCCACAGCTGGTTCCTCAGCTCCTGGCAGGTGCCTGGCCCATATTGGCACACAGTCAATGCTAGATGAATAAGACAATGGAAAGGCACTATTGTTCTTGTTTGGTGAGCGTATTTGGGAGACAGGTGAGATCTGCTGTTAGTTCCAAATTGCACAGGACTCTCCTGATTCGGCTGTCCTCACTGTGACCAGGGAACAGATGGATAGGAAAGGTCCTGGCCTGTGCAGTTTCAGGTATGGTGATATCCAGGTGTGAGAAAAATCTTGTTGGGGAAGGAAGGGGGATTGTGCCTTTAAAGCCCCCCATCCTGTCCCAGGGCAGGGTAGAGGTCAGTGTGACCAAGCAGGGTGAATACTCCATGCACTGGCCCTGCACATGAGCCTTTGTGCGTGACCATTTATTAATAAAATCAGTCTGGGACATGGAGGCAAATGATGTATGTATCTGACTTGATGGGGAACTTGGATAGGGTTCATTCACCCTCTCTGGAGTCTATTTTTATACAGATGTTGGAAAGCGCCCAACAAAATCTGCTCCAGCTCTACAGATCAGTATGCAGAGCTAGCCTGGAGACCAAGGCAAGGCGGTTTACAAATGGCTCTACGATCCAGAGAAAGTCAGCACGGAGGGTTGCAATTTGTAATTTAAAAAAAATTAACAAATTACATCCTCAGCGCATTTAACTTCTAATCCCCTTGAAATGGATCTTTGAGTATCTAATTGACATATTTTAAAAGACATATTGGCTAGTTAGACATCAATTGACATCCTTATTAAATATCAATTAACACATTGCCTAACTTGATATTTAATTAGCTTACTGTAGCTATTCTTTTAAAAGTCAATTAAATGCTTGGAATATTCCTACAAGCTGACTGCACTGATAGCAATTATGTATGAATTCCTGTCATAAGTTGTTTTTAGGGGATTGCAGTGCAAGCTGATTCTGAATATACATATCAGTTCTTTCAATAAGAATTTTTAAATCAATCATTAGATATCTAATGAACCGTCTCTTCACTGCCAATTGTGAATAAAAGGCATGTTCAGCTCTTGAACTGTGGCTTATTATACTTTCATATGGCCGTAGAAACTCTAGGTCTAACAGTTCGGGCCCCTGCCTTCAGGTAGAGTGGTGCTTCAGGGGCCTTTCCACCTGTTCCTTATGCATCTCCTTAGGGAAGAAGACCCACCAAAAGGTCAGAGTTGAGCAGCCCATGGAGCTGGAAACTCTTGAGTTGAAACCCATCTCTGCCCCTTATCAGCCATCTAACTTAATATGTGGATAGATGGATGGATGGAGAGATGAATTGATGGGTAGATAGAAGAATGATGGATGGATGAGTCAATGGATAAATGGGTGGATAAATGAATATATGGATAGATGGATGGACAGATGGGTGGACGACTTCCAGCTCCCAGGCTTTCAGACGCAAGCTTCTCCTCTCTGTGCTCAGGGAACCTTCATATGCAGTTTCTCTGCAGAGAGCTGAGCTGTGTGTGTGTTTCACCTCCAGTTCCCGTGGATAAGAATTATGATTTCTCCTTGGGGAGTCACTGTGGTGAACTGATTAGCAGCTAATTACAAGAGGACATTTTTATGTTTTTGACCCCAGGATTAACCACATGAACTTCGATGAGGAGCAAAATCAAGGCCTGGGAGAATTCATTTAATATAGTTTAATATGACCTTTCAGCATGGAAGCAGCTAATAAAACTGGATATTTTTCATGTGCAAATATCTGAAGGGTCCTCTGTGGATGTCCCAGGGTCATAGCCAGATCTCTTTGGAGTGTGGCCCAAAGACCTCTGGAGACAGCTTCATGAGTTTTGTTGAAATGTAGATTCTGGGGCCCACCCCAGACCTAATATATGAGAACCTCAATAGTGGGGCACAGGATGGGACATTTTAAAATTACTCTCGTCAGGGCCTGGGCACCTGGGGAGTCATTGAGTATAGACCCAAACAGATGATGCAACTGGGGCCAGAGAGAGGCAGTGACCTGCTCAAGGTCACAGTCACACAGCAAATCCACGGCACAGCACAGACTAGAACCTTGTCTTTTTTCCGATAGACCAAGAGCCTTTTCTTGAAGGTAGGTGAGAGAGAATGGAATTTAGGGTTAAAATAATCATAGTGCTCCTAATCTTTAACATATATTTAACAGTCCCAATTTTCTACGACTAATGTCCATTAAATAATTAATGTTCCTGAAAATAGTCTGGGCTCCCTCATGCCTTTTTATTTCTGGAACATCAAACCCTTTCAGATTATAATTAATTAAGACTCTTGATGTCCCCAGGAGGTAGCCAGACACCCGCAGAAGCTTGGTAATTGGTTCTGAATACCTAGAGACATAGTCTGCGTTCCACAGTTTCCTTGATTTGAGGAGGAGATGGGACAGGAGAGGGACTCTCGTGACTCCCAAGGGCTGCCACCCACCAAGCAGTGTGCAAGCTTCTTTTCCTATGTTCTCACATCCTTGGGCAGTGGGTGAAATTATCCCCATTTTACAAAACGAGGCACGGGAGGATCAGACCCCTGGAGGTCTCTTTGGCATGGTGGCATTTGAAGACGTGGCAATTAGTTACAGATTTAATCATGTTCCCACAAATTGAGGTCAGGGTAGTGATTTGTTCCATGCTTTTTAAGAAAACACACTTTGCTCGTGGCTTGTCCTTGGCCAGAGGAGCTGAGGTGAGTGAAGTGAGTCTGTCCTGGGCGGCTCTGGAGGGCAATGAGCAGGGTCTGGGATTTGACCAAGGCCACACTGCAGAAGACTTCCTCAGGCCAATGGTTAACTGTGATTATGTTTTGTGCTTTTCTTTTTCTTTTGAGCAGAGTCTTACTGTCACCCAGGCTAGAGTGTCGTGCCATTAGCCTAGCTCACAGAAACCAGAGATCCTCCTGCCTCAGCCTTTCCAGTAGCCGAGACTATAGGTGTAAACCCACAATGCCCGGATAATTTTTCTATTTTTAGTAGAGGCGGGGTCTTGCTTTGCTTAGGCAGGTCTTGAACTTCTGAGCTCAAGGGATCCTCCCGCCTCAGCCCCCCAGAGTGCTAGGATTACAGGTGTAAGTCACTGCACCTGGCCTGTATTTTGCTATTTATAAATAATACATCAAGACCTTCATGGGAGTGCCCTGGCTGTTCATTCAGTCATTCAACAAATATTTCTTGAGCATCTACTATGTGCCAGGCACTGTCTCAGGTACCTGGGAAAGCAGCAGGAACCTTGGGGATGACACAGACCCTAATTCAGTAAGCAAATAGATTAATTACCCATCAAGACCTGTGCAATGAAAGTCCAGGGTGTTGGGGGTGCCCCTAGGGAAGGCCTTGGGGAGGGGCTGAGGTGTTAGGCTGAGAGCTGGAGGTGTTAGGCAGAGGTGGCTTGATGATGGGGCAAATGTGCTGAGGCTCAGAGGTGAGGAAAAGCTTGGTAGGTTTGTGGAAATAAAGACACATGTTTCAGTTTGAGTGTGGGGGAGGATAGGGGTGCAGAGTGTGGGGCGAGGTGGTCCCAGCTAGGTCAACATGGTCCCAGCTAGGTCAGGAGTTTAAAGGGCGCTTAGGTCCTATGTCAGGAGATGGGAGACTGTGGCCCTGTGTCAGGAGATGGGAGACTCTGGCCCTGTGTCAGGAGATGGGGGACTGTGGAGGGGTGGGAGTAAGAAGTGTCACAGACTGAATCGGGTTGCCCTTCTGGATCCAGTGCAGACTGTGGGTGGGGCAGATGGCTGCGGGGAACCAGGCGAAAAGTGCTAGCTGCTTGGTCTGGGCAGAGAGGGATGAAGTTTGGAGCCAAGGTCAGACCCAGATGCCTCTAGTGCTGGTGAGCACACCTGGCCAGGCTGACTTCTGGCTCCGGGAGACTCCCAGGCAGGGACTCTTCTCCCATTTGATAGATGGGAACATTGAGGCCAGCAGGGTGAAGCAACTCACCCAAGTTCTTTCTAGGATTTACAGCTCCACACAAGCCTCTGCCACCCTTGTGGCCTGGCTGGACACAGGGACCTTGTTACTTAGGAAGTAGATGTGTCTAACTCAGGAGCGACCCCAGCCCTGCAGGTGCTGAGGGCTGACATGGCCTCCGTTTGTAGTGAACTCCTCCCCTGGGCTGGAGAAGAAAGGCTTAGAGAGGCATGGGATGGAGACAAGCTCTGGAGGAGGCCACAGCCCAGAGGGAGAGGCGAAGAGAGGCCCGGGCCCAGTTATGGAACCCCACTCAGCAGGTACTGCAGACCGACAAGACGGCGGATGAGATGGGGGGATGGTGGTGGTGGTGTCTGGAGAGGCTCTCCTGGAGGAGGCCAGGGAACCACAGGACCAAGGACGTGGCCAGCAGGGAGTGAGAGTGGAGGCTGGGAGTGGGCAGGCTGTTAGTGGGAGAGCTCCTCCAGGCCAGGGGCTGGGGAGCAGTGTGTTGTAGGATTAAGGATAAAGTCCCAGCCAGGCTGAGAGGCAGGAGACCTTCCCCGAGTGACCAGATACACAAAATGGCCAGTCGTATTCACTCTGCAGGGTCCTTTCTCCCAAGGGACCCTCGAGGGGGGCCCATTTATGGTAAAACAAGCACTCCCCATTCCTGGTAAAAATAATCTTCCCGATCCTCTTAGAAGATCTGAAATTTATTTCATTTCTTTCTTTCATATGGTATATGTTCAAAAGTAGTTAATTATTTAGATCGGCATACTGCTAAAGATGGTATTCCCAAGTTCATGTTTAATGCAGAAAAAGACATTTTTAAAAAAATCCTGCCCCTCGAAAAAGAGATACACACTATTCATTTATTTTGAATAAATTATGCACTAAATGGCACAGTTTGTTGACAAATACAACTTGGAATGACGTATCATGTTTGATTTGGGGGAACAAAGGCATATGAAATTTTAGATTAACCTTTAATCTTCTGAGTCTTCCAAAAACTGCTTTCATCGCCTGATGTTTGGGAGTTTTGTCTTTTGGGCCTAAAATAAAAATCACTGGATGATTGGTGGATTTTAAACTTTTGTTTCAAATTGACTATAAATAGGACAAAAGACTTGGGGCCGGGGTTGGCAAGGCCTTCTCCACGAGCACATGGTGGCGGGAACAGCCTTTCCTCCTTTCCAGTAAGTGAAAAGTCAAATTGGCTGTTCTCATCTCTGTATTTCCTCTCCGTATAATTGGCTTTGAGGTGCTGGAAGCATATAGATGTGCTTTGTAAGGACTCTGATCAGACGGCACGGGTGCAAGGGACCAGGAGGCGCCTACCGTGAACTGCCGTCATTTCAGGGACACTCGTTAACGTGTGTTTCAACATCGTCATCCTCAGGCTTCCTGTTCTTAACCAATATTCTGTTGTGGATATAAATGAAACAGGGTACGACTAAGAATGTGAACAACTTGGACTGTCAGACAGCCAATATTCTACAAACAAATGTAAAATTACGACTGTGATAAGGCTCAGAAGATGCTTATGAGGTTGGACAATTAAGTTCGCAAAGAAAAAGCGCTACCTACCTCACTGGCGAATATCACCATAGTCACCTTCCAAGTGACCCCTTGGGAAGCTGTGCACTGACACTGGAGCCTCGTCCACCCTTCAGGGTACTTTTCTTAGGATGAGATCATGAACTTAATGGTCAGACCTGTAGAATGACAGCTCCGATGGCCATTCCAGAAAAAGCGTTCCGAAAGTGATTTGAAGGGCGAAGTAGTCGCTGTCGATGGTGGGTAGCTTCCCAAGGAGAGAACTTCAAAGGCGACCATAGTGGCATTCAGCAATAGGTATGTAGCACTTTTCCTAGGATGAGTTCACGAACTTACTTGTCCAACGTCTTATAACTGTGTCTGGAATGTAGTAAGTGGCTGATAAAGTCAGCCATGGCATGTTGCTGCCCTACGCTGTGAGGGAGAAGCCTGTGATTCTGGGGTGTGCTTGAGATCTGGGTCACAAAGTGAGGGCTCCTGTGTGACCCCGGGGAAACATCTTACTCTTTCTGTGCTTCAGTGACGTGGACACAATGAAGGTCCCTGCCTCGCAGGTGTGCGATGAGGTCTAATGGAACGAATAACTTCCAAAGCGCTTAGTGTGGTTCCGGCACGTGTAATGGCCCCCAAAGGCTGCCTATTGTTTTAATCATCATTATTTTATCATTATCCTCATCATCATTGTTACCTCATGATTCGTCAAGGGAGACTTCCCAGAGGAAATGACTTAGAGCTGAGCTATGAGAGATGAGTCAGTGGTAGCCAGGCGACAGTGAAGGGATAGGCATTTCAGGCTGGAGGAACAGCATGGACAAAAGCCCTAGGGTGGGACAGATCACGGTACATTTGGGAAGCTGAACGAGGCTGGAGGGGCTGGGGCAGTGTGATCCGGGGGGGGGGCGCAGATGAGATGAGGCTGGACACAGGGGCTGAGGCCAAGGAGATAGGTCTGGGAGCTGTTTAATAGTTATAGTTATTTTGTTTAACTCAGTATTTCTAAAATATTATCAGTTCAACACGTAATCAAATGAAAAACTTATTCGTGAAATATTTTACGCCCCTGGGATTGTTTTGTACCAAGTCTTAAAACTCTGGTGTGGATTTTATTTGTAAGACTAGCCACATGTTCAGCGCTCAGTCACCACATGTTGCCAGCGGCTACCCTCTTGGACAGCACAACTGGGGATTAGCTACTCAGAACCCTCATTCAATAGGTGGGGAAACTGAGGTCCACAGCGGGGCAATGACTGGACTGTCCCTGGGGAATGCAGCCTGGTGGCTTTGTCCCATATTGCCCTGCTGTGTAAGGTGGCCTAGGCCCCCCATCTTTCTCCACTGTCTGCAAAATTCAAATGTGCCTTCCTGGGAGAGGTGCTTCCCACATACAGATCGGGCTTGGGGTGCCCTGTAAAGCCTCTTATTTAACCTCCTGGCTGTGATTGCCTCATGAAACACATGAGCTGGAAGCGTCAGGTTCCCTGCAGGGAGGAAATGCCTGGGGTCCTCCCCTTTCTCTTACAGCCCTCACACTGGGTGGTTGGAATGGGACCGCATGGAAGCCAGACAAGGCTGAATGGAGGGTTACACAGTGACTCCGTCCCCCTGGTGGGCCCTGTCCTGGGGAATTCATTCTGCCTGCCCGGGTTCTGCTCTTGGCTGCTGAGGCCAGAGTTCACTCACAGCAGGCAGCTGACCTACATCCCACATCCCTTCCCAGCTGAGAAAGCTGCTCTGCCAATCAGCTGCGGCATCTTCACGGCTAAATGAGAAGTAATGAGTCTGCTAGAAAAATGGGTCAGAGGCCCATTAACTCAGGCTCAGAAGTGGCTGGAACCTGCTGTAACTACGGAAGGGGCACCAGGGCGAGGCAGAGCTGGCACTGGACCCTTTGAGAAAGGGGTCAGCACAACCTGAGAGGTCTGGGGCTTGCAGGTGAACTGCAGTCCTGGGGCCAGTGCCCTGGGGCCCTCCACCTGCCTTCGGAAAGAGGACAAGAGCATCTTCCACATGCCCAGTGCTCTGAGTATTACCTAATTTAATTCTCTCAGCAACCTGGTGTGGGATACAGTACAGTGACTGTCCCCATTTTACAGATGAGGAAACTGAGGCGTAGCCAGGAATCCCACCCAAAGTCTCACAGTCGGTAATGGGAGGAGCCGGGATTCAAACCTAGGTATGCCTGTCTCTGGGGGAGGGCTGGAAGGGTGCGCTTTCTGCTTTAGTCTGTCATTTAGGCTAGAATCCTTTGCACAGCCAGATCTCTCTCTCTCTGAGCTCTTGTTCCAGGGAGCCAGCTGCCCTGGGAGGTCCCCCTCAGGGGTCCTGAGTTGTTTCAAACCTGAGCTCCCCTGACCTGGGCCTGCTCTGTCCCCTCCTTGGAGATGGCGAGCTCCCTGCCTGGAATTAGACTCTCAAAGTCATCCTGATCTCCTGCCACTGCCTCAGCCCTCACTCAGTGAATCATTCAACAAACATTTATTGAGTGCCTACTGTGTTCTAGGCTCAAAAACAAAAAGCCAATGAACAAAATCACCAAACATTTCCACATTCTATCTTAGGATAGCAGTGTAGCAGAAGCAAGAGTGAGCAAGTGACATATGTCACAAGGTAACTGTCTTGGGGGAATAGAGCCGGGTGAGAGGAGTCTTGATGGCGTGGCATTGAGAATTGTAATGGGGTTGAATAGGTTTTATTGGGAAGATGCCACTTGAGCAAGGATTTTAAGGGCTCTGGGGACCAGTCATGGGGATATTGGTGGGAAGAGTATTCCAAGGAAGGGGAACAGCCAGTGCAAAGGCCCTGAGGCAGAAATGGGCCTAGTAGATTCCGAGAATAGCAAAGTGTGTGAGTGGCGAGGGGCAAGGAGAGAAAAGAGACGCAGGCAGACAAAGCCAGAGGGAAAATAGAGACTTTCTCTCTAGGGGAAATGGTATCATCTGGTCTACCTTCCAAAAGGCTCGCTGCTCCTCAAGGAAACTGTTGCCAAATCTAGGTGAAAGCAGGCAGCTGGGACTAGGGGTGAGGGGTGTGGAGCTGGGAGAAGATATGAGTGTGTAGTGATGGCCACGCCAAGAAGCCATCCTGGTGGGGTGGACAGGGGGTGTGAGAGGGCAGGAGGAGTTGGGTGACTCCCAGGTTCTTGGCCTGAGTCACCACACATGGAATGAGTGTGGCTGCAGGTGGAGTGGGTTTGGGCGAAGTTCAGGAAGAACCCCTGTGGGGTTGAGCGTCCTCTGAGATGTTGGGTGGAGATGCGGAGCCCAAGTGGGGTTTCTGGACTTCATGCTGGGGACAGAGGTCTGGGCTGGAGTCACTGGCACGTAGATGGATATAAAGTCATGACTTGGCTGATTCCCAGGGCTGAGCCTCAGGTCTCTGAGATGGAGAGCGGTGGTTGGAGGAGAACCAGGAGAGCTGTGCTGTTACAGACCAGCTGAGATGAGGACTGGGTCCAGCCAGTGGACTTGGACATGAGGAGGCCAGCAAGGACCACACGGGGGTGGGAGGCGCTGGCTGGCGTGATTCTCAGGTCCGGGCAGTCTACCTGTCACCTCTGTGGCAGGCTGAATAAAGGCCCCCAAGGTGTCGGGTCCTAATTGCTGGAACCCCTAAACATTATCTTATGTGGAAAAATGGTCTTTGCAGATGTGCTTAAGGATTTTTGAGATAGAAGCCAGTAGTGGCTCATGCCTATAATCCTAGCACTTTGGGAGGCCGAGGAGGGCGGATTGTTTGCGCTCAGGAGTTCAAGACATGCCTGAGCAAGAGCAAGACCCTGTCTGTACCAAAAATAAAAAATAAAATAGAAGAACTAGCTGGACCTTGTGGCAGGTTTCCGTAGTTCCAGATACTTGGGAGGCTGAGGCAAGAGGATCACTTGAGCCCAAGAATTTGATGCCTTGGCACTCAACCCAGGGTGACTGAGTGAGACTCTGTCTCAAAAAAGAATTTCGAGATGAGAAAATTATCTAGGAATTTATGGGCCCTAAGTACAATCATAGCTGACCTTCCACGAGAGAGGCAGAAGGAAAGTTGACATAGAGAGGTGGCAGTGTGACCAGGGGACTAGACATTGGAATAATCCTGCTACAGCCTCGTCACCAGGCCCTGCCTCCAGCCACCCATCCAAAGTCTGCTGGGGTAACTTCCCCCAGCTCCCTCGGTGGCATGGAGCACAGGCTGTTCCTGACAGAGCCCCAACTTCTCCACACCCATTTCTCACCCCTGGCCCCGACAGTTTGCTCCAGCTGCATGAACCTCCATGCAATTGTAATGGAGTCTCTCAAGTTTCCAAGCCTTTGCATTTGCTGTTCCCTCTGCCTGGAACACCCTTCCTCACCCTAGATACCAGCATGGCTTGTTTCCTGTTCAACTTCAGGGCTTTGCCCCAAAACCTCCCCGCTGACCAATTTAAACGAGTGACTCGCTCTTCACCCCACGTTTCTTTTTCTTTCTTTTTTTTTCTTTTTTTTTTTTTTTTTTTTGCAGTTTTTGGCCAGGGCTGGATTTGACCCACCACCTCCGGCATATGGGGCCGGCGCCCTACTCCTTTGAGCCACAGGCGCTGCCCCCACCCCACGTTTCTGATTGTTCTTCCCCTCCCTGTTTCTCTCCACGGAATGTGTCACCTCCTAAGTATTTAACGTATTTGTTCACTGTTGTCCTCAGTTAGAATTAAATTCCACAGGGACAGGGAATTTGGTCTGTTCTGTGTGCCGTGGTATCTCTACCACCTGTGTGTGTGCCTGGCGCATAATAAGAGCTCCATAAACACATGTGCACGAACAAGGATGGGAGACTCAGAGGGGAGGCCAGTGACCCAGGAGGAAAAGCAGGCACACAGGATGAGGCTGAGAGAATTGTTTCTTTTTTTTTTTTTTTTTGAGACAGAGCCTCAAGCTATCACCCTGGATAGAGTGCCGTGGCATCACAGCTCACAGCAACCTCTAATTCCTGAGCTCAAGCGAGTCTCCTGCCTCCGCCTCCCAAGTAGCTGGGACTACAGGCGCCCGCCACAACGCCCGGCCATTTTTTGGTTGCAGCTGTCATTGTTGTTTGGCGGGCCAGGGCTGGATTCGAACCCACCAGCTCAGGTGTATGTGGATGGCGCCTTAGCCCGTTGAGCCACAGACGCCGAGCCGAGAATTGTTTCTTAACAATGCATAATGTCCTGAATTTTCCATTGTAAAAAAGAGTTAAATTTAGTTTAGTTTTTTTTTTTTTTTTTTTTTTGAGACAGCCTTTAGCTATTGCCCTGGGTAGAGTTCTGTGGCATCATAGCTCACAGCAACGTCCAATTCTTGGGCTCAAGCTCTCCTCTTGCCTCAGTTTTTCTATTTGTTTCTTTTTTTTCTTTTTGGAGACAGAGTCTCACTATGTCACCCTTGGTTGAGTGCCGTGGTGTCACAACTCACAGCAACTTCTAACTCTTGAGCTTAAGTGATTCTCTTGCCTCAGCCTCCCAAGTAGCTGGGACTACAGGCGCCCACCACAATGCCCGGCTATTTTTTGGTTGTAGTTGTCATTGTTTAGCAGGCCTGGGCTGGCTTTGAACCCACTACCCCAGGTGTATGTGGCAGATGCCCTGAATCACTGAGCTACGGGCACTAAGCCAGTTTTTCTTTTTCTTAGTAGAGATGGGATCTCACTCTTGCTCAGGCTGGTCTTGAACCAGAGAGCTCAACCAATCCACCTGCCTTGACCTCCCAGAATGCTAGGATTACAGGTGTGAGCCACTGCATCTGGCCAGTTTAGTTTTAACGATAATGTATTTTTTTTTTTTTTTTTTTTTGTAGAGACAGAGTCTCACTTTATCACCCTCGGTAGAGTGCCATGGCGTCACACAGCTCACAACAACCTCCACCTCCTGGGCTTAGGCGATTCTCTTGCCTCAGCCTCCCGAGTAGCTGGGACTACAGGTGCTCGCCACAACATCCAGCTAGTTTTTTGTTTTTTGCAGTTCGTTGGGGGCTGGGTTTGAACCCGCCACCTTCAGTATATGGGGCCGGCATCCTACTTGCTGAGCCACGGGCGCCGCCCGATAATGCATTTTTGCTATATAAATCTTAGAATTGATCCCTGGCAAAGGCTATCTGTGAACCACCATAGTCATTCCATAAAATACACCATTCTGCTTGTTTCACCAAGCACTAACATTTTTTGAGGACTCTTTACAGGTGCCAAGTCCTGAGCTCAATGCTGCATGCTGTGATTTGGCACCCCCATTTCCCCAGAGGGGAGGCAGCCCTAGAGTACATGCCCACCCCCTTCCCCAGCCCATTCCCAGGAAGCCACTATTACTAGAGTGAAAATCTCAGTGTGTGCCCTGGTATACCCATCTAAGGAGACAGACCATGCCATTTTAAAACTAACGTTCCCTTGCCTCTTTGCCTACTTGCCTTGGCGATGGAGGCCCATTTGCTGTTTATAGTGAATGCATCTTGCTCTGTAAACTTTTCTTACCCTGTAAACCTTTCTTTCTCTTCCTCAATAAAGTTTGTTTCATGCTTGCCTTAAAAAAGTAATATTCCAGTAATCCTATTATTCTGCGATGTCCCTCCCACCCCCGGTAATCCCACCTTCCCGTCACTATTAAAGATGTGTGTCATTCCCGCATCACTTGAGGAAAATATAAAGTGAGAAATGAGATCCCATCTCATCCTGCCCTAGGTAACTATAGAGACCAGCACACTGTGCACCTTGGCTGACTTGTCTGATCTCAGTCCCACGGTGCTTTTGTATACACAGGGGGAGAGACACACGCCCTGTCATAGGGCAGCATCTGCTTTCCCCAGACCAGCTCTCCTACCTGAGAGTCCCACCCAATACTCTGCAGGGGTCTAAGAGCAGGTTCACGGTCAACGTGGAGGTTGTGGTGGGGAAAAGGGGCCCTTTCAACCCCAGAAGGACAGGGAGAGCTAATAGTTCTCCCAGGCGACACACACATGCTTCTTTATTTTTAGCCGGCAGTGGCATTGCACTTGAATGCTGGCCTGCGTCTTGCTCTCATCACTCATCAGCCGATCTTGGAGCACTTTCCATGTGGATTGTACAGTGCTGCCCTGTAATGAGTGGGTACTCAGTGGAATTCACAGGATGGCGGGGCCACAATTTATCCCGTTCCTTTCCTTGGGATGGGCCCTTAGCTGATTCTAATCTCCTTTCACCTTCAAGGATGCAGCCAGTATCCTCTTATGAATATCACCCAGCTTTCAGCTGAGTAGGTGGAGGGCTAGGAGTGGGATTTCTGGGTCAAAGGGCATTTACGATTCTAGTAGGGTCTGTGGCCAAATTATTTCCTACAATGATTTTAGCAAGTCACACTCTCCCTCCCTGTGGGTGAACACATCGTGATGCATGTGGCTGCCAGTCCAGGGCAGGGACGCGGGTCAGTAGGGAGGCACAAGGGAGTTTAAGAGGGTGGGAGGCAAGTTCTGTTCTGCAGAAAGATGCTGGGGCTGGGGTGTGCTGAAGAGGTCATAGCAGGATGGACACCACTCCTCCCACACCCACGTGGATTTCTTCCCCATTCTTTTCATTACATGCTGCACAGAAGGGAACATCCGGGACGAGGCCAGTGAACCTCCTTACATTTTGTGCCTTGTCCCACACTGGGTAAAATCATACCCATTTTACAGATGAGGGAACTAAGCCTCGGGACAGCACAGTGATCATCTGAGACCCCATGGCGGCTCTCTAAGGATCTGCAGCTGGACTCCCTCCCTGAGGACTCCTCTAGCACACAAGGGAGGCAGCCTGGCCAGGGAGCAGTAGGGGCCCAGGGTGAGGGGTGATTCTGTGGGTGCCACTAACTCAGCTCTGTGATCCTGGCTCCCGCCTCATAGGCCACATCTCTGACCCCTGGAAAATGGGTGGAGGGACTTAGATCAGGAGTCACAAAAGCAAATGCCTACAAAGAACAGGGACAACATGTTGATCTGCCAGCACAGCTGACAGGGCCTGAGCGTGGTGTGAATGGCAGGGCATGCCGGGGCCTGGACCCCGGAAAGAGGATACCCTGACTGGCGGAGCATCCTTTACTCATGCCAGGGGCTAGATCCCAGGAGGGGAGGCAGGCCTAGTGCCGCCAAAATTTGTTAGGAGAAGGTGAAGCAGCATCTAGTTGTAAAAGGTTGGCTATTAGTAGGGTTTGGGAGAGTCACTTGGGTGGCCTCCTGGAACACTCAACCCTTTGCAATCCTCAAGATCAACGATTCTAAACCTTTCTGAGCCGTGAATCTCTTCTCGGAGCAAAACTTTTAAATGCATAACATAACTATATTAGATTATAAAGTATTCCAATTATATTGAAACACAGTTATCAAAATTACTTTTTAAAACCACACTTTTGATATAGTCATAAATCTACTTTATTAATGCACTAAATAACAAGAGCGAGGGACAGGTCTAATTAGAACCATAATTTGAAGCAGTGATGAGTGCAAAGGATCTTTTGAGACAGTGGCAACGAATGCAATGTGATAGGAAAATATCTGTAATTTCTCTTGGTGACAAAGTCAAGGACACTGCTAATACGACTGTGGTTTGTCGTCAAATTCACAAGGGAAAGAAATGCTAAATTTCAGTTAGATGGTAGTGAAGAGACGGATGGAATTTTTTTTCCCTTCCATATCCAAGTCTACCAACCCCCTCCATTAAGATCCCTGTCATTGATGGGGTCAGGGGTGAGCAGGGAAGGGCTTGGACCCCAGGGCTTTTCAGGATGGTGAGGTGCTTGTGGCCAGTGTCCCCTCCACAGCTGGAATGAGGGGGACGAGGAGGAGGCCTCTCCCCAGTGCAGGCCTCAGCAGCAGCCTCCAAACCTGAGAACTGAGAAGGGGCCGCTCACTCCTCTCTGCAACCCTGGTGAGTCACAAAACGTCCTTTCTCAGGAAGACCAAATATAAACAGTTGGGGATTATCTTGAGAACAAGATGTTTGTTTGCTTTTTAAAATTGCAGACATGGAAAGCCGCTGAGGCCTTTGATGGCAATTAATAATCATTTAGGGCCATCTCTCCTGGGGCAAAGCCACATCTCAGCATGACAGACAAAGACCAATCTTGTTTTGTGTTGGGGTTAAGTTGCGCTGTTTATTTCTTCTGAATCCTAGATCTTCTTACTGCCTTTATCACCCCAGATTGTACAAGCAATACAAGCTCATTGTAAAAATTTCAAATACTACAGAAAGTGACATTTCCCCCGTTTTAACTCAGCGACAACCACTAATAATGGATTAGAAAATAGCACACTGCGCTCTGCGTCCCTGTCACTGCAGCCACACACATCACCATTCCTACAATTCTTTTTTTCCGAATGGCATTCTATGAAAATTAGTCTCCAGCTTGTACTTTTCACCTAAGATGTCATAAATGTTATTTGCTTATTTGTCTGTCTCTTCAACTAGAATTTGAATCTCAGAAGGGAAAATCCCGCACTTTATTAATCTGTATAAATCTAACACACCTTCCCCAGTAATTCATACATAATAGGATTCAGTAAATATTTGCTGGGCTAATGATCATATTAATGAATACATGAATTTATTTTTCAAAAATAGATTACCAACACCTTTATATGTCTATTGAACAATATTGTTTCAGGGTAGCTGAGAAGTTGTAAGGATAGGATTAATTTTTTGATCACCACTAATGGGTACTTGGGTTGTTTTCAATTTCTTCAAACTTATACCCATTTTGCACCCAGCATCTTTATGACATATCTATCTTCGTATACTTCTTTATGTATTTTTTAGACTCAAAGAAAGGCTTATTTGAGAAATATTGCCGTGTTGCCATTTCTATAGACTGCACCAAATTATAACCTATCATCACAGAATCTCTTTTTCTGTTCCCTCACTAACGTTATTTTATTTATTTGTTTATTTAGCAGATTTGACTGCACTTTACCCGACAAAAAATAAAACCTATTTAAACACACCCAAAATGCTTCTACAGTTCTTTGTATTAACATTTCTAACACACTTTTCGTTCTTTTGAATATTTAAAAAAAGATATGCTGTATTTTGAAATTTTTTTAAATTTGAATTTATTAGGCGGCACCTGTGGCTCAGTGAGTAGGGCGCTGGTCCCATATACCAAGGGTAGTGGGTTCAAACCCGGCCCCAGCCAAACTGCAACAAAAAAATAGCCGGGCATTGTGGCAGGCGCCTGTAGTCCCAGCTACTCAGGAGGCTGAGGCAAGAGAATCGCCTAAGCCCAGGAGCTGGAGGTTGCTGTGAGCTGTGTGACGCCACGGCACTCTACCAAGGGCGACAAAGTGAGACTCCGTCTCTGAAAAAAAAATTTTTTTTGAATTTATTTATTTTTA
>CAUYRH010012361.1:0-18323 GCA_963574655.1 Perodicticus potto | reverse complement strand
CCTTTTAACGTTCGGCCAAATAATATTTAAAATTTTGGTATTTAATAACAAATGTTTTTAAAACCAACTAAAAGGTTAAAAATTAAAAAATGTTAAAAAAAAAACCTGAATATTTTTTTTTTTTTTTTTTTTTTTTTTTTTGTAGAGACAGAGTCTCACTTTATTGCCCTTGGTAGAGTGCTGTGGCATCACACAGCTCACAGTAACCTCCAACTCCTGAGCTTAGGCGATCCTCTTGCCTCAGTCTCCCGAGTAGCTGGGACTACAGGAGCCTGCCACAACGCCTGGCTATTTTTCTGTTTTGCAGTTTGACTGAGGCCGGGTTTGAACCCACCACCTTCGTTATATGGGGCCGGCGCCCTACTCCATGAGCGACAGGTGTCGCCCCTGAAGATGTTAACAAATGAAAAAACATACATGCTCATGGCTTGGAAGAATCAACATTGTTAAAATGTCCATACTACCCAAAGCAATCTACAGATTTAATGCAATCCCTATTAAAGCACCATTGTCATACTTTAAAGAATTTAAAAAAATAGTACTTCATTTTATATGGAATCAGAAAAAACCTCAAATAGCAAATACATTACTCAGAAATAAGAACAAATCAGGGGGTATCACATTACCGGACTTCAGGCTATACTATAAACCTATAGTGATGAAAACAGCATGGTACTGGCACAAAAACAAAGTGGTAGATTTATGGAACAGAATAGAGAACCAAGAGATGAACCCCGCTACTTATTGCCATTTGATCTTCGACAAGCCTATCAAAAATATTCATTTGGGGGCTCGGCGCCTGTGGCTCAACAGGCTAAGGCTCCAGCCACATACACCTGAGCTGGTGGGTTTGAATCCAGCCCGGGCCTGCCAAACAATGACGGCTGCCAACCAAAAAATGGCCGGGCGTTGTGGCGGGCGCCTGTAGTCCCAGCTACTTGGGAGGCAGAGGCAGGAGACTCTCTTGAGCCCAGGGATTGGAGGTTGCTGTGAGCTGTGATGCCACAGCACTCTATCCAGGGTGACAGCTTGAGGCTCTGCCTCAAAAAAAAAAAAAAATTCATTTGGGGCAAGACTCCCTATTTAACAAATGGTGCTGGGTGAACTGGATGGCAACCTGTAGAAGACTGAAACTGGACCCTCCCCCTTTCACCATTAACAAAAATTGCTTCTCACTGGATAAAAGATTTAAACTTCAGACATGAAACTATAAAAATACTAGAAGAGAGGGCAGGGAAAACACTTGAAGATATTAGCCTGGGAGAATATTTTATGAGGAAGACCCCCTCGGGCAATTAAA
Source organism: Perodicticus potto (assembly GCA_963574655.1). NCBI lineage: Eukaryota > Metazoa > Chordata > Mammalia > Primates > Lorisidae > Perodicticus > Perodicticus potto. The sequence goes on along the minus strand of CAUYRH010012361.1, from coordinate 17,023 downwards.
GCAATGCCAAAAATATATTACTGGGATCTGATCAAACTAAAAAGCTTTTGCACAGCCAAGAGCACAGTAAGAAAAGAAAAAAGACAACCTTCAGAATGGGAGAAGATATTTACAGGTTATGCTTCTGACAAAGGTCTGGTAACTAGAATCTATAGAGAACTCAAACTAATCAATAAGAAAAGAATAAACCTATTTCTATGTGGGCAAGAGACTTGAACAGAAACTTCTCTGATGAAGACAGGTGCATGGCCTACAAACACATGAAAAAATGCTCATCATCCTTAATCATCAGAGAAATGCAAATCAAAACTACTTTGAGAGTGGCTCAGCGCCAGCCACATACACCTGAGCTGGCAAGTTCTAATCCAGCCCTGGCCCGCCAAACAACAATGATGGCTGCAACAAAAAATAGCCAGGCGTTGTGGCGGGGTGCCTGTAGTACTTGTAGCTACTTGGGAGGTGGAGGCAGGAGAATTGCCTGAGCCCAGGATTTGTAGGTTGCTGTGAGCTATGATTCCATGGCACTCTACCCAGGGTGACAGCTTGAGGCTCTGTCTCAAAAAAAAAAAAAAAAAAAAGACGACTTTGAGATATCATCTAACTCCAGTACGATTAGCCTGCATCACAAAATCCCACAACTACAGATGTTGGCGAGGATGTGGAGAAAAGGTAACACTTTTTCCCTGCTGGTGGGAATGCAAGCTAATACGACCTTTTGGAAAGAAGTTTGGAGAACACTGAAGGAACTAAAAGTAGACCTACTGTTCGATCCTGTAATTTCTCTACTAGGTATATACCCAGATGATCAAAAATTATTTTACAGGCTTGGCACCTGTGGCTCAACTGGCTAAGGCGCTAGCCACCTACACCTGAGCTGGTGGGTTCGAATACAACTCAGGCCCGCCACACAACCATGATGGCTGCAACCAAAAAATGGCCAGGCATTGTGGTGGGCACCTATAGTCCCAGCTACTTGGGAGGCCAGGGCAGGAGACTTGCTTGAGCCCAGGAATTGGAGGTTGCTGTGAGCTGTGATGCCACAGCACTCTATCCAGGGTGACAGCTTGAGGCTCTGTCTCAAAAAAAATGAAAAAAATTATTTTACCACAAAGACATTTGCACCAGAATATTTATTGCCCCCCAATTCATAATAGCCAAGACATGGAAACAGCCCAAGTACCCATCGACCCATGAATGGATTAACAAATTGTGGTATATGTACACCATGGAATACTATGCAGCCATAAAAAAGATGGAGACTTCACCTCCTTTTGTTTACCTGGATGGAGCTGGAACATATTCTTCTTAGTAAAGTATCTCAAGAATGGAAAAAAAAGTATCCAGTGTACTCAATACTACTATGAAATCAATATATAACCAACTACACATTCATACGAATGGCAAAACATAACTATAGTCCAGAAAGTAGAAGGGAAAAGAACAGAGAGGGGAGGGAAGGGAGGATATAGGAGGAGGGACAGTATTTGGGGGAACCTCACCTAATGTGCATGATGCAATGGTACATTTCAAAACTATTAAGAAATGAGTATAATTGTGATGGATGTGTTACTTAGTTAAATGTCAGCATTTCACATCATATATTGAAGCAGTACCCTGAACCCCATAAATGCATCAGTGTACAAAGTTATGATTTAATAAAAGTTAAAAAAAAAAAAAGAAAAAAGAAAACAAAACTATCATCCCAGTTCCTGAGCTTCTATTCATACTTGTTGATATTAGGAAGAGAATGAAGAATAGTCATAACTTCTCAGTAAATGCTTCCTTCTTGTTTAGAAAGTACCTTTTCATAGATCTAAAGGAGTAAGAATTTCAGAGTATAGCAAATTATAGAAATATTTAAGTGTACCTGACTAGGATACACTTAAAGGAACCAAGCCTTGTTTCCTTTGTCAAACAGGATGTCAGGTCATTTTTCCCGTTTGGTAGACATTTAAAGCACAGCTTGGTTGCTCTCTGAGGTCTAGTGTTATGAAACTGTCTTCTTTCATCTCTGCTTGTTCCATCTTAAACTGAAGGCTTTAGTCTAGACAGATGGAAAGTCAGATACAGAATTAGTTTAAGGGAAGGGTACCTGTATTATGGAGCATATAACTGACTTTTTTCCTGAAGAGAGAAACTTATATTAACTTGTAGAAAGTGCTGTTTTCTTGATTTTGCCCTTAACTGTTTTGAGCCTACGTAACCAATTCTTTGTAGCTCCCTAGGTGAACAAGCTTCAGAATTTTTATATATTATATTATATTTATTTATTTATTGAGACAGAGTCTCACTATGTTGCCCTCGGTAGAGTGCATGGCATCACAGCTCTCAGCAACCTCAAACTCTTGGGCTTAAGCAGTTCTCTTGCCTCAACCTCCCAAGTAGCTACAGGCGCCCTCCACAACACCCAGCTTTTTTTTGGTTGTAGTTGTCATTGTTATTTGGCAGGCCCAGGCTGGGTTCGAACCCTCCAGCTCCGGTGTATGTGGCTGGCGCCCTAGCCACTGAGCTATAGGCGCCAAGCCAACTTCAGAATTTTTATTTATCAGTGTGGTCTTGCCTCTTGAACTTCACACCCTACCTAAAGATCCCATGCAAACCTCAAGCTTGACATCCAAAGAATATGTGTATTGTTCTCCCCATAAAATTTAAGAACCTTTTCCTCCTGTGTTTACTATCTCAATTAATGGTGTCATCATCTGTTCAGTTGCCTAAAATAGATATCTTAAAGTTACCTTTTTTTTTTTTTTTGAGACAGTGTCTCAAGCTGTCGCCCTGGGTAGAATGCCGTGGCATCACAGCTCACAGCACCCTCAAACTCTTGGGCATGAGCAATTCTCCTGCCTCAGCCTCCCAAGTAGCTGGGACCATAGGCGTCCACCACAACACCCAGCTATTTTTGTTGTTGTTGTTGTTGCAGTTGTCATTGTTGTTTTAGCTGGCCTGGGTCGGATTTGAACCCACCAGTCTTGGTGTGTGTGACTGGTGCCCAACCCACTGAGCCACGGGCGCTGCCCTTAAAGTTACTTTAAATTATTCTCTCTCCATCACCCAGTCAATAGGATCTTTCAGCTCTACCTTCTAAATACTTCTTAAGTAAATTCTTCCTCTCTTGTCCTAAGGCCAGGGCCAGGTTTGAACCCACCACCTCCAGTATGTGGGGCTGGTGCCCTACTCCTTTGAGCCACAGGCACCGCCCCTGAATTTAAGACTTCATAATCTTTCATATTATAAGAGATTCCTAACTGTCCTTTCTGCTTTCATACTTTCCCTTATTTCCCTATTCAATTTATTCAGTCACTAGAATTGGATTTCAGAAGCATAGGTGTATATAGTTAGAGTATATGTTGGTAGCATCACTTTGAGGGCAGTGTGGCAAAGTCACACTAGTAAAGTGAAAGTTGTACCAACCTGATGACCTTGTAGTTTCATCCATAGGTATATTTCCTTGAGAATCTTTCTCAAACAGGGATAATAAATAAGAACACTTATTGAAGTATTGCTTATAATACCAGAAAAAAAAATTGGACACCACCTACATTTCTATCAACAGGAGAATGAACTGTGGTATATTTACACAATGGAATATTCTAAAAATACTCAGATGGACTAGAGGTACACAAATCGGTATAAATCTCACAAATATACTGGGAAAAAAGGTAAGGTGCAGAATGTAAGATAATTTGTACATAAAGTTTAAGAGTACACACAAAATGATACTTGTTCTTTCAGAGACATTCATATTTAGTAAAACAATTACTTTAGGAAAACAAATGTTTAGTAAAACACAATGAAGCTGTGTTATGAGAATGATATATAAGGGAAAAGAAGGGCAGATATGCAGTCAAAAAAGGGATACATGGAAGGTTAGATGGTGATGATACAAGCATTTACTATATTCTCCCCTTTTTTTGTTTTTGTAGAGACAGAGTCTCACTTTATCACCCTCGATAGAGTGCTGTGGCATCACACAGCTCACAGCAACCTCCAACTCCTGGGCTTAGGTGATTATCTTGCCTCAGCCTCCCGAGTAGCTGGGACTACAGGCATCGCCACAACACCTGGCTATTTTTTTTGTTGCAGTTCAGCCGGGGTCGGGTTTGAACCCGCCACCCTCGGTATATGGTGCTGGTGCCCTACCCACTGAGCCGCAGGCCCCGCCCCCCCCTTTTATTGTTGGGGATTAATTGAGGGTACAAGAAACCAGGTTACACTGATTGCATTTGTTAGGTGAAGTCCTCTTATAATTATCTTATTCTACTCCTTTTTGTACATCTGAAACATTTCATTAGGAAAACCACCAGATTTTAAATCTTAACTTGATTTCTTATCATTGATAGGGATAGGATAACACTCAAATTTTTTTGCATGACACTTTGATCCCAGATTCCCTTTCTTGTTTTATTTGTTATCACTATCCCATCTATCCCAAGATCTGGCCAAATTAGACTTGGTCGGAGTGGGAAATGTCATACCTCTGTGCACGTGCTTTTATATAGAATGTCTTCCCACTCTTCTTTTTACATAGTAAAATCTTATTTATACTTCAAAATCGAGGTTTGATGTAACCTTCTCTTTTGTGTTTCTCACTGAGGACTTTCCCAAATATATATTATTATCTTATAAGGCAAACTTAGAAGTTTCCTGAATTCTGTGAGGCAGGATGATTCACATCAGCATTGCTGCAAGACTTTGTGCATTTCCTTCTTATAGCATTTGTCACAGGTGGTGTGGTTGTTTACATGTCTGTCCATCACTAAATGGTGAGCTCCTAAAGACAAGGAAAGTAACCTTTTTACTTCTGTAATCTGTGCCCTAGCACAGTGCAGTATAGTACAATCAATGATGAATGAATGAATGGAATAAATGATTTCATCTTCCAAGGCCTTTATATTGCCATCACTGTCTTCCAGAATCATCACTTGACCTGATGTCCTGAGCTAGGGAAATGGATATTGAGATACCTAAGATGTGCGTGGAGGAATTCCCCTCTGTTTCTGCACCCTAAATATGTCTGTGGTGCTCTATTATGAATATCTGCTTCAGACCCTAATAGACAGAAGGAAATACAGTCTTGACAGCTCCTGGATTAACCTAGCCAGGAAGTATGCTTTGGAATTGTTAGCAGAGAGGCTCCTTTCTCAGTGATGAATGACTATCCCAACATAGTAGGATTTACTGACTTCCACATCCCTGAAGAGCAGGAGAGCAGGTGTCCTCAAACTATGGCCCGTGGGCCACATGCATTGGTGTGAATTGTATTTGTTCCCGTTTTGTTTTTTACTTCAAAATAAGATATGTGCAGTGTGCATAGGAATTTGTTCATAGTTTTTTTTTTTCAAACTATAGTCCGGCCCTCCAATAGTCTGAGGGACAGTGAATTGGCCCCCTATTTAAAAAGAGGACGCCTGCTCAAGAGTAACAAGAGGACAGCTGAAAGGTTTTAATTATACATAATGGGGGTTTGCAACAACTAAAGCCACTTTGAAGTGAATTATTGATAGCATTATACATTGTTTTTCTTTTACGTAACAAGGCAACTAATGCTATTTTTGTTTTTGCAGATTCATTGAATTGTGATAAGGATGTCTTAAAAAACAAACAAACCAAAACCTTCTCATTGGCTGAGTGGTGGGTTGCTGTCATTTATGTAAACTGGAGGCCCTGCGGAAGGAATCTGTGTCTGTTGTGATGTTTCTTGTGCCATTGGTATAGGTGTTTGGATGCCTTACTGCTCCTGGCAGTAACTTGTTTTCTTAGGCTTTTCACGAGGTTACAGATTCTCTTTTGTGTTTCTCGCTGAGGACCTTCCCAAATATATATTATTATCTTATAAGGCAAAAGAGAACCAAGGACATTCTTATTTATAAACAACAGGCTGCTGCAAAGCAGAGCCATTTAGTCTCGTCAGTGTGGTTTGGAGGAGATCAGAAACTGGAGATTTCAGTGTGGCTTTAAGTGAGGCAGCTGCATCACCAGCTGGAGACCGACACACTGCAGAGGGTGGGCACAGCACAGCTGAGATCCATTCACTGCCATATGAGCCTGAAAGACTTACCTTCAACTGAGAAAATTGCTTTGTGTTTACTCTTAGTTTAGGGGAGAGGAGGTATAGCACCTGCCCTAGTCCATCTCCATGAGCATCTTTGAGTCAGCACAGAGCAAATAGGTGTGAACAGGGCCCCTAACAGGCAGAGGTCTCATGGCCTTTAGCTGGAAAAAAAATTAAAAGTGAGACTCTGGGAAAGGAAGCTCTATAACTTTTCTCTTTCATTTAATGGAACATTTTGATGTGTTGTTTATTGAATGCATAAAACTAGTTTAACTATTGAGGTTTCTTTTGTTTGATTTAGTAAAAATTGGCTATTAGTCTCTTATGTTTATAGTAAAATGTGCCAGCACATTCTCACCTTTCCTGGCCTGAGTAAGCCGATTCATATTACTATTTTGAGACTCTGCTGTCTCCTTCAGAATGCCCTTGTCAAGCTCATAGGGTGGGCTAACTACCCTTTCTCTGTGCTCCTGTGCTACCATTTGTCTACTTTTTGTCTTTTTGTTTTGCCCTTCCTACATCATAAGAAATTGTCTGTCTGTGGTAATTGCCTATCTCTTCATCTATAAGCTTCTTGATGTCTTGGATCATATTTTATTAACACGCACCCCCATTACCTGATGCTTGTGTATAGTAGGTATTCAGATGTTTATCTTAACATCATGCGTAGTGCTGGCAAACCTTTAACTTCAGATAACATAGAACTTTCTTCTCAGGACAGAACCTGACTATATGAGAAAGCTCAATTTGCAGAGTAAGGGATGAGGACAAAATATAGAGTTCTTTTTTTTTTTTTTTTTTTTTTTAAATTGAGACAGAGTCTCACTTTGTTGCCCTTGGTAGAGTGCTGTAGTGTCATGGCTCACAGCAACCTCCAACTCTTGGGCTCAAGCAATTCTCTTGCCTCAGCCTCCCTAGTAGCTGGCACTACAGGCACCCACCACACTGCCCAGCTATTTTTTTGTTTGTTTAGCAGTCCTGGGGTGGGTTCGAACCCAATAGCCCCTGGGGATGTGGCTGGCGCCCTAACCACTGAGCTATAGGGAAACCAGCCAGAGTTCTCTCTTTCTAAAATGGTATTTATAGTATAAACAAAGTTCTATATTCACTTTAAAACTGAATTTCTCCTTTTGGTAGCATCATCTTTTCAAGAAGGGAAAAAACCTACCACTCTTTCTGGCATATTGAAGAGAAAGCTAATAATCTCTTTGTGAGCATAAAACAATTGTATCCAGCCTCCTGTAGAGACAATCTGCCAGAGTCAACTGCCTGGCTTCATTTTCTTACTCTGGAATATCATAGACTCTCCCCTAAAGACCTTCATCTTGTTTTACAATTATGATGAATGTTTGGAGCTGGCTCTCACCCCTTGCTTTACTGGCTATTACTGGAGGTACTGTCAAGGAATCAAGCCCCAAATTTATCCTCCCATTAAGTCCTCTCCTGGGCAGTTCTGCTTGGTTTTGAGTAGTAGTCATCTAGTTTCCCCTCGTTTTCCTACCTCCCACTGCTTTGGAATGTAAGGAAACCACAGGCCTTGTTGCAAACAAAGGGCTATGGTAGAAAGTAAAGCTGCGAATCACTTTTGTACCACAGCTCTTTGTTTGCTCTTGTTCTAGGCCTAGAGAGACTTACAAATACATGAGTGCCTGTGTGTGCATGTGCTGAGAGACCCGTGTCAAGTTCGGTCACAAACCCAGTCGTGGCATGTCTTCAGTTGGCTAGTCGTGTCTCCTGACATTGTTTTTAGGATCTCTTCTCTTATAAGCTAGAGATTAGGCTCGGCGCCTGTGGCTCAACAGGCTAAGGCGCCAGCTACGTACACCTGAGCTGGTGGGTTCGAATCCAGCCCGGGCCCGCTAAACAACAATGACGCTGCAACCAAAAAAAAAATAAAAAATGGCCGGGCATTGTGGCGGGCGCCTGTAGTCCCAGCTACTTGGGAAGCGGAGGCAAGAGACTCGCTTAAGCCCTAGGAATTGGAGGTTGCTGTGAGCTGTGATGCCACAGCACTCTACCCAGGGTGACAGCTTGAGGCTCTGTCTCAAAAAAAAAAAATAAGCTAGAGATTAATTGGTTACTGAACATAAGGGACTTACCTACTTCTGTCTATTCATATTTTCTCCTCTGAGTGATAGACATATGGTAGTTGGTTAGTGTTTAAGATGTTATATGAGTTTTGAATTTGTTTTCACAGCTACTCTTACAGTAGAGTGTATACTCTACTGTATACTCTACTGTACAGCTCAGGCAATCCACCCACGTCGGCCTCCCAGAGTGCTAGGATTACAGGTGTGAGCTATTGCACCTGGCCATATGCAATACTGTACTGCAATACAGTGCAATAGAGTATACTCTACTGTATACTCTCCCAAGGAGAGGGTTTCTATGAATTTAAGTTTCCTGGATCTCTGACTTAGGAAGTTGGCATTTAGTCTGTTCAGGGCTTTCATTTTGACTCATAAAATTATTTGCAGAAAGAAAGATTTTGTTAAGTAATAGATACTGATTAGGAGTGAGAAAATCTGACCTGTTAGCTTTGATGCAAACTGATTATTGCTAAGCTGATATTGAGGCTATCATTGGAAATGCAACATTCATCAATAGTATGTCTCTTCCTGAGGAGAAGGTATATTGCAATGAAGTTTTAACTTTTTCCCTTTTCAGAAGAGAGGGAGAAAGAGACACTATCAACTTCACTTAGACAGAATGGGTCCATACTTTGGGCAGCTTGTTTGTTTGTTTATTTATTTGTTTGTTTATTTAGAGACAGTCTCTATCACCCTCTGTAGAGTGCTATACCGTCATAGCTCACAGCAACCTCCAACTCTTGGGCTCAAGTGATTTTCTTGCCTCAGCCTCCCAAGTAGCTGGGACTACAGGTGCCTGCCAGAATTCCTGGCTATTTGTAGAGATGGGGTCTTGCTCTTGCTGAGGCTAGTCTCAAACCTGTGAGCTCAGGCAATCCACCCACCTCGGCCTCCCGGAGTGCTAGGATTACAGGTGTGAGCTATTGCACCTGGCCAGATTATTTATTTATTTATTTAGAGACAGAGTCTCACTGTGTCGCCCTCAGTAGAGTGCTGTGTCATCACAACTCATAGTAACCTCCAACTCTTGGGCTTAAGCTATTCTCTTGCCTCAGCCTCCCAAGTAGCTGGGACTACAGGCGCTGGCCACAATACCCGGCTATTTTTTGTTGCAGTTGTTTAGCTGGCCTGGGCTGGGTTCGAACCTGCCAGCCTTGGTGTATGTGGCTGGCGCCTAACCACTGTGCTACGAGCACCAAACTCCAGCTTGTTTATTTTTAATTTTTTTTTTTACTTTTTGATTTATTAAACTATTTCATTCTTCACCTCACTAACAGAAACTGCTACCCAGCTGTCTTTTCTCTCACATTCATCCTCTCAAGGATCTCTTGTCTAGCCAACCTCACCACCTACCCTCAGTATCTATACCACAACTTTTTACTGGAAGTCACCCGTGTTAAGAGTCTTGCTAAAGGCAACTGTAAGTCACTGCCAGAGCAGATGAAAGCAGCCTGCTTTTTCAGAGGTGAAAGGCAGAGGGGAAGCTCTCTGTCACAGTGGGTGGGTGAGCAGCCAGGACTGAGGAATGCTGCATCTATGTGGTTAGCACCTGCAGGCTCAGCTGACAGTGCACTGTAATAAGATTCATCTCTGTTCACTTAACTGATATGGGCTTTATGGTAAATGTTCGTTTGCTTAATTACTTTGGCAGACTTACTGATTGCCTTTCCTGAGGAGTTGTAAAAGGTCCCTCTGGGATGGAGTATAAACCTGTTTCCATGTCTTTTAATTTCATTAATTTCCTGGAGTACTTGAAACTGGAAGGTGATCATATGGCCCACTGTCTCATCTGTCCTGTGCATAAACATCAGGACTTTTCCTATGGCGTATGGGATCCACGTGGCCCACCCTGGACCACTCGAAAATCTTGGCAGCCTTCTTCCTCTTTTTTTGCACGTGAGAGCCATATTTCTCCTTCTCCACCACCGAAGTATATGTGTGGCTTTTCCAATTTAGTTTGGGATTCATGTGCCCCTTTTTCTATAACTGGTATCGGATTCATAGAATATTTTTCTCTGTCTTTAGTCTAGCATGTGAGCCACTAAAATAATTTACCTTTATTTTGAGGTAATGGGAAAAGAAGGCTAAATTAGTCAATTGCTCATTATTCTATTCTTCTGCCCTCCCCATGCTTAAAAATGAAATGTGTTATGATGAATTAATGGGGTAATGGGAATGAGATATAATTAAAATATTTCAGATTTTTGTCTCATGCCAGTTTTTTTTTTTAAAGTTCTTAATCTATATTCAAGGGATTGGAAACTCATCATTAAAGTTAGGTTACTTCTTGGGGCTTTGAGCTGATCTCTACTGCTTCAAAATTTCTTCCAGGTATGCTTTAGAATTTTCTTATGTCTTGAAGAGAGATAGAAAATCTAATACACATTTTCTCATGTCCTGTTTTTTTTTTTTGTTGTTGTTGTTATATCTACTAGGTGTTTCTGAGAGTGGAAAGGAGAGGAAACGTAGGGCCAAACCAATTGCAAAGGTTATTAAAGGTTTTCATTATGTAGTTTCGGCAACTTCTGACCTGTCACTAGAGACAGAGTAAGGGAAACTGAAGCATAGAGTACTAGATCTAAGCAGGGATATGTTAATTTTGTAGGTGTTTAACTTTATGAGAGTTTTGGAGCCTTTTTTCATTTATAGAGAAAAAGATTTAATAAAAAGTAGACATTTCTGGCTCAGCGCCTGTGACTCAATGGGCTAAGGGGCCAGCCACGTACACCTGAGCTGGTGGGTTCGAATCCAGCCCGGGCCCGCCAAACAACAATGACGGCTGCAACCAAAAAATGGCCGGGCGTTGTGGCGGGCGCCTGTAGTCCCAGCTACTTGGGAGGCGGAGGCAAGAGACTCACTTGAGCCCAGGAATTAGAGGTTGCTGTGAGCTGTGATGTCACAGCACTCTATCCAGGGTGACAGCTTGAGGCTCTGTCTCAAAGAAAAAAAAAAAAAGAAAGACATCTAAAACAATGTTGTAGAATACTAAGTAACATAAAAAATGTTCATGACATAGTAGGTAGCAAAAAATCAAATTTAAAAAGGGTATCTACAAGTTTGATTTCACTTGCTATTTGAGTGAAGTAAGAGCTTCCTGTTTCTCTAGTCCTGTGGTTTGTCTTTATTTTTTACCCAGTGGTATTATGGATGACTTTGTTCTCCTCTACTTCCTAAGATTTTCATTACAGAAAATATGTATTGTATTTATAGTGAAAAGTAAGAAAACTAAGTCAGTCAATTTTGCAAAGGAAGACGTAGAACCAAGTGACCCACATGGTCAAGATGACACCCTTGTGGATCCCTGCCACATCACTTCCATAAGCCTTTTTTTTTTGAGACAGAGCCTCAAGCTGTCACCCTGGATAGAGTGCCGTGCCATCACAGCTCACAGCAACCTCCAATTCCTGGGCTCAAGCGAGTCTTTTGCCTCTGCCTCCCAAGTAGCTGGGACTATAGGTGCCCGCCACAAGGCCCGGCCATTTTTTGGTTGCAGCCGTCATTGTTGTTTGGCGGGCCCGGGCTGGATTCGAACCCACCAGCTCAAGTGTACGTGGTTGGCGCCTTAGCCCGTTGAGCTACAGGTGCCAAGCCACTCCCATAAGGTTTTTAGAAACACTGAAAAGTTTCCCTTAACAGGAGGAAATATTCCACCCCAGGGGATTCTTGACATCTTCTCAGATAGTTCTTTAATAATGAAAGATAAAAATAATTTTTATTGTTTTTTTCTCATCTTTTAAATTCCAGATTAATATGAGGGTACAAATATTAGGTTATGTAATTTACACATGACAGGTAAAATCAGACTATAGTTGTATCTGTCCTACATGGAAGGCGTGTGCCACATAACCATGCAACATTTTTTATTTCATTTTATTTTTTTTTTTTTTTTGAGATAGTGTCTCACTGTGTCACCCTCAGTAGAGTGCTGTGGCATCACAGCTCACAGCAACCTCAAACTCTTAGGCTTAAGTGATTCTCTTGTCTCAGCCTCCCAATTAGTTGGGACTAGGCACCCACCACAACAACGCCTGGCTATTATTGTTGTTGTTGCAGTTGTCATTGTTTAGCAGGCCGGGGCAGGGTTCAAACCCTCCCAGCCTCAGAGTATGTGGCTGGTGCCCTAACCACTGAATACAGGAGCTGAGCTAACATATTTTACTGTTAAAGGAAGTCCTTAGAAAGGTATTTTTTTTCCTTAAGTCAGAATATCAAAATTTATTACCACAAAACAGATCTAGTTCAGAAATAGATCCAGGGTGGCGCCTGTGGCTTGGTGGGTAGCGGGTTTGAACCCAGCCCTGGCCAAAATGCAACAACAACAACAACAAAAAGAAATAGATCCAAACCACCTTCAGTGAAACTTTGAAAAGTGTGGCACTTCAGATCAACAGCCAAAAGAAAAACACATGGATATTGGCAAATAATTGGCCATTTTTAGAAAATTAAATCTAGATTCCTTATCTCATGAATTGAATCAAAAGACATGCTGAATGTTGAGGAAATTTAGACATAAAGTATAAACAACAACAGAACTGGAGGGAAATATGGGTAAGTAGCCTATTATCATGGAAAAAGAGGAAGTTTTGGGCGGTAGCTGTGGCTCAAGGAGTAGGGCACTGGCCACATATACCGAGAGTGGCAGGTTCAAACCCAGCCCTGGCCGAAAAAAAAGAGGAAGTTTTTCTAAGGATTATAAAAAAATCTAGAAGCCACAAAGTAAAGGAGAAAATGTTGGGAGATATGATTATTTAGAACTATGAAATTTCCTTAAGTTGTGAAAGTTATACAAAAGGCAGCACAATAGTTAAAAGAAAAATATTCAATCACAAATGACCAAGAATTCATACTTCTAATATGCAAAGAGCTCTTATAAATCAATTAAAAAGTGAACGAACCAATTTTAAAAAGAACAGCAGATATGAGATGTGTCTGTTCCCAAGGATGCTTTTTCAGGAAAATACAATACCTACAATACAGAAGCAGTCACCCAGCACCAAAATCTGTACTGTATAACCCTGGAACTCTAACCAAAGCTAATCAAGTATGGTATATACTGGCAACTTGGATTTTAAACTGAGAAATAAGAAATCTGGGAGCTGTTGGGGCTGAATCACGAAGATGAGGCTCAAAAATCTCTGCTGCTGAGGGCAAAGAGCTGCCTGGTTCCTTCTGTCCAAAGCCTGTTTACCTCCTCTTTGGATTTAAAAAAATAATCCATATCTTAACAATAAATTTCATTTTTGTGTTTAAATTAGCCAGGGATTTTTCTATTACTTACAATAAAAAAATTTTAACACATTAAGGAAAAGCCCAATCACAGAAGAAATACAAATACTCAGTAAAAACATAAAGTGATGCACTTGAATGTTTATCACAACACTATTCACAACCACAAACATATGCAATCAATCTAAATGCCCACCTGATAAAGGAATAAGAAAATGTGGACTATATACACTAGGGAGTACTATCAGTAATAAGTAATGAAATATCTCCTGCAGAAACTTGGATGGAACAAGAGGCCATTATCCTAACTGAAATAACTCAGGCACAGAAAAATAAAGTCCGCATGTGTTACTTATCACTAGGAGATAAGCTACGGCTACACAAAGGCACGCAGAGTGCTACAATGGACGCTGGAGACTCACAAGGAAGGGACAGGAAGAGGGAGGGATGAAAAATCACCTATGGGCTACAACATACGCTATTCGGCTGATGGCCAAACGGTTACACCTTACCACACATACACAACATACGGTATGTGTGACAGGATTCAACATGGACCCCCACAAATCTATTGAAATATAAAAGATACACCTCTATAGGCAATCCCCAAGCTACAAACATCTGAGTTATGTATAATTAGCACTCAACAAACAGACGCCATTATAGTAAGTCCTTAGGGTACAAACATCCAACTCACGTAGAGTTCACATTTAGAGAGACTATTACAAGTGATAGGTAAATGTACCTGTTCAAAAATACAAGTTCCACTTAAAAACAAACCTACAGAACCTATCTTGTTTGTAACCTGGGGACTGCCTATATAAAATAAAAAAACGATGTTCAAGCTCACCAATACTTAAAGAAGTACAAATTAAAGATGTCAATGTTCACCTAATTGACAAACCCTGTTGGAAGAGAAACGGTCCTTTTCATGCAGAAACTGTAAAATAACAAAGCTCTTTAGAAAGACAATTTAGCTTTATCTATCAAAAATGTCAGTCTATTCCTGAAGATGAGATCATATGGAGCAGAAAAAAAATTTTGTTTTAAATTGAGGCTCGGCACCTGTAGCACAGTGGTTACAGCACCAGCCACATACACCGAGGGTCATGGGTTCAAACCCATCCTGGGCCAGCTAAACAACAATGACAACTACAACAGAAAAATGGCCAGGCATTGTGGCGGGCGCCTGTAGTCCCAGCTACTTGGGAGGCTAAGGCAAGAGAATCACTTAAGCCCAAGAGTTTGAGGTTGCTGTGAGCTATAACACCACGATACTCTACCAAGGACGACACGGTGAGACTCTGTCTCAATAAAAAATAAAAATAAAAATAAATATAAATAAAAATAAATTGTTTTAAATTGAAAAAAAATTTAAGTATCTTGTGACCAAAGTCAACTTATAGGAATTCATTGTTTTAAAAAATTATAGAGGGTGGCACCTATGGCTCAAGGAGTAGGGTGCCGGTCCCATATATCGGAGGAGGCAGGTTCAAACCCGGCCCTGGCCAAAAACTGCAAAAAAATAAAAAATTACAGAAGCATGGGATGTCTCCATTGTAGCTAAAATGCCTACCAGCTATCTAAGGTGTTTAAAAAACAGGCAAGCACTATTCCCTTCCTTTTATTTTAAGACAGGGTGCCGTCATGTGGCTCAGGCTGGCCTCAAGTGATCCTCCCAGCTCAGCCTCCTGAGGTGACGTGTGCCACAATGCCTGGCTCAAGCACTATTTCTTAAATGCGAAAAATGCATGATCCAGCCCCCACTACCTCTTCAGCTTTTCTGACCAGCATCCCTGCCCACAAGTTCCCAGACCACCACTGTTATGCTGCATTATGCTGTTTGCCTTTGCTCAGACTTTCCTCTCCCATTGGCCCATGCTCGACTCCAATTCAAAGGCTGACTAGGCATCATCTCTTCTCTGACCCTGTGTATCAGGGCTTTTTAGTCCTTGAGAACCAAAGGATAGATGTCTGTCTATTACTACAGTAAGCACATGGCGATGCCATTATTAACATGTTGGGCTCGTCTCCAGGTCATGGCCTTTTCTCAGATCCTTCCCCTCCCTGTAGACATTGAGAGATAGTTTTTAATCCACGTTTTTACATGTATTTGTTGTGAGTAGTAGTACAAAGGCTCCCAAAAGAAAAGTACGTACCTCTGTTGGATGCAAGAATAACTCTCATCCAGTAGAAAGGATCTGCAGAATCCGATGACATGATTCCAAACAGTGGTATCTAAAATATTCCACAAAATATTTTATAAAAATGCATTACATAAAGTTTGTACTTAATTTATAATACAATCGTATGCTTTTTAAAAAGAGATGGGGCTCACTATGCTACTCAGGCTTGAGTGCAATGATAATCCGCAGGTACAAGCACAGCTCACAGCAGCCTCCCAAGTAGCTGGGACTACAGGTTTGCCCCCAGCTTAATGCCTTTAAAAAACTATGTCTTGTGCTCTATAACAAAAACAAGTATATCCTAAGGATAAGGTTTTTTATTTAAAAAAAAGCACAAAAACAGGCTCGGCACCCGTAGCACAGTGGTTACAGCACTGGCCACATGCACCAAGGGTAGCGAGTTCAAACTCGGCCCGGGCCAGCTAACACAATGACAACTGCAACAACAACACCAAAAAAAGTAGCTGGGTATTTTGGCAGGCACATGTAGTCCCAGCTACTTGGGAGGCTGAGGCAAGAGAATCGCTTAAGCCCAAGAGTTTAAGGTTGCTGTGAGCTGGGACGCCACAGCACTCTACCAAGTGTGACATAGTAAGACTCTGTCTAAAAAATAAATAAATAAATATAAAACAACAGAAATCATTACTTCATGCATTGCACTAGTAAATATTCCTGTCAGAATAGAGAGCTATCACACAACAATGTGACTATACCAAACATTACTAAACTATACTAAAAGTGGTTATGATGGATAAAGGACTTAAATTTAAGGCATGAGATGATAAAAATCCTCAAAGAAAGAATTGGAAAAACACTAGAAGATATTGGCCTGGGGAAAAGACTTTATGAGGAAGACTGCCATGGCAATAGCAACAACCGCAACAATAAACAAATGGGACTTAATTAAAATGAAAAGCTTTGGTACAGCCAAGGAGACAGCAACCAAAGTAAATAGACAACCTACCCAATGGGAAAGGATATTTGCACATTTTGAATCTGACAAAAGTTTAATAACCAGGATCTATACAGAACTTCAATTAATCTACAACAAAAAAACCAATAATCCCATACATCAATGGGGAAGAGAGATGAATAGAATCTTCTCTAAAGACGACAGATAAATGGCCAGTAAACACATGAAAAAATGCTCATTATCCTTAATTGTTAGAGAAATGCAAATTGAAATCACCCTGAGATACCATCTAACTCCAGTGAGAATGGCCTATATCACAAAATCTCAAGACTGCAGATGCTGGCGCGGATGTGAGGAGAAAGGAACACTTTTACACTGCTGGTGGGACTGCAAACTAATACAACCTTTTTAGAAGGAAGTATGGAGAAAGCTCAAAGAACTCAACCTAGACCTCCCATTTGATCCTGCAATCCCATTGCTGGGCATCTATCCAGAAGAAAAAAAAAACTTTTATTATAAGGACATTTGTCGTAGGCTATTTATCACTGCCCAATTT
>CAUYRH010012359.1:0-13468 GCA_963574655.1 Perodicticus potto | reverse complement strand
GCGTTGTCATTTTTCTAAGTGTTTTATAAATACTAACCATTCTTATTCCCATCTCAATTTGTTAAAGGTTAAATTGTGTCCCTCTTCCTTTATAAAAAAAAAAAAAAAAAAAAAAAAAAAGACATTGAAAGTCTTGGTCCCTGGTCTATATGAAGGTGACACAGGGTCTCTGCAGACTTAATCAAGTTAAGAAGTGCCCCTTGGGGTAATCCTTGTTCCAACCTGGCTGCCATCCTTATGAAGGAAATCTGGACATGGACACATGGGGAGAACACCATGTGAAGACAGAGACAAAGGGACACAAAGGGCCAGGTGAAAAAACAGGGCCACACAGACACAAAGGGAAGATGGGGCAGCTTAGTTACCCTGCCACAAACCAAGGCGTAATCTGGGGCCACTAGGAGCAGGAAGAGGATCTTCCCCTGGAGGTTTCACAGGGAGGATGGCCCTGGTTACATCTTTGGACTTTTAGCCTCCAGAAGTTTGAAAGAATACATTTTTGTTTTAAGCTACCCAGCCTGCACTACTATGTTGCAGCAGCCCTGGGCAAGTAGGATGCAACCCCACTGTGAAGTATGGCTAGCTCTCAGTGAACTGGAGGCCAAGAGCAGTCAGCAACGGCAAGGCTAGGCCTCAAATGCACACTGCAGGGTTCTGGAACCTAGATTCTTAGCCACTGTGTTCTCCTGCTTCTTGGGACCAGATTAAAATCCAACAGTAATCAACAGTGAGGAGTGTAGTATTACACTCATCCTCTCTGAACTGGTCTGTAAAACGGGAGCAGTATCTCAATCAGGAAGGACACGAGACTCACAGGCATCATGCCCAACCGCTCAGCACAGAGAGAATGAGAAATAGCAGCTGTCTTTCTCCCAGGGCACAGCACTCCCTGGTGGAAGGATCCAGTCTCCAAATCCAAAGCTCTTTCTCGCACACCAGTCTGCGTCTCTGTCCTCTTCTCCCCTGAAACATCAGTCTTACCATACACTGAGACAATGAAGCATTTTTTAAAGAAAAGAATTATCATACTAAAATATCTTACTCAAGGGTTATTTCTAGATAATTCTGTACTTAAGAATGTTTATATCCAAACAACTATAGTCTATTTTTCATCGCTCCTTCTCCAAATCATACATCATACTTCTACTAACAAAGTATAAAAAGAAATAAAAAGTAAAATTTTTTCCTTGCTTTTGCTAGAAGATAAAAATCTACAAAGAACAAAATATTTCAGTTAGCAGATAATTATTACAACAGAAGATTTAAAAATAACATTCATTACATTTCTTTATTGTACATGATCAATTGTTTGATGTACAGAAAAGTATCTAGGATACTAGTATTAAATTAAAATTGCAACTAATTTTGAATTTATCACTGGCAAGTGTATACATGGTATAAGGAAAATGATAGCCCCTTTCTAGATAACCCGACACAGAAAGGCACAGTGTAAACTACTATGCAAAATGGATAATTCACATGATATTCTTTTTAAAATCCCAAATCCCATAAAAATCCAGTTCTTTCAGCAAATTCTGAAGTCAATATTCCTTCTTGTTACCAATGAACACCAGTTCTTTGAGAAAATAATTTTTTTTGTAAATATTCCACCAATTCTAGTCTTGATTTTAGCATCTCAACCTCATGATATGGGATCTGTAAAGGCAGAAAATAAAACTGGTCATAACCTTCCACAATCTGGGATCACTATAGCTTTGTTACCTTGTCTGTTCCTCATACCCTCTAATACAGCAGAATGTAAGTTCCTGGAGGAAAAAGACCACCACTAGCTTACTCATCCTACAGCCTCAGGGCCTGGAACAGTGCCTGGCACACAGGAGCTCAGTAAACACTTGCCAACTAAACCCGGAACATGTACATAAGAAACAAACACGAGCCCTTGTGTTCCAGGTGCTCACAATTAAGGTGGCACAAGTTAAATTACACAATAAATTAAAAGCAAGCAGCAGACTGGCGATCTAGTACTGAGAGGGAGGCGGCATCTCATTGGATGAGGTGAGGGTCAGAGGAAGATACTCAGAGCTAGAGGGTGCAGCATGAGCAAAGCCTAAAAGACCAGACAGGAAAGAGGCTCAGGGAAAGGAAATGAGCGCTCAGCCCAGAGCACAGGGGCCGCGTAACAGGCCGCGTGCCTGGGCCCGGCTGCAGACAGCCTTTGGAGGGTCTGGAATAGTAAATGTAGTCAAGGTTTTACTTCATCCTCCAAGCAGTAAAGAAACGACAAAGCGCTCTGAGCACATACTGGCATGATTAGTTTAAGGAAAATTAATCTGGGAATGTCAAAGATAAGAGTGGAGAAGTCAGCAGGTATGAAGCCAGTGAGCAGACTAGTGCAGATAGCACAGGGCTTCAGACATCAAGTGTTGACAAACATCCTGGTTTTAGCGCATCATCCTGTTCATTTTTGTTCATTACACCAGGAGAAAATTAAAAGAAAAGAGATATTCTTCTAATTCAGTAATTCTAAAAGGAGAGCTAAGCTTAGTTTACAAAGTATGTCCCACTTTTGGAAAAGGAAAGCTTTGAAACTTCTGTATTTCAAAATAAGTCAAGAGACATAAGGCTGAGTAACAAAGTTGGTATTTAAACCAGACATAAGATTCTTGGATTCGTGGGCTGACAAACATATAGTACTGTTTAAGTAAAATGGAGACTGGGCCTGAAAAATCCTTAAGCACACAAAGCCAGATAGGTCTTGAAAATAACCTTAAATTTGCTTAAAGAGCAAATGTTAGGTGAAGTTTAACTTGGGCTATTTCTTATAAATACTTCTATTAGAGAAAAATAGTACTTAAGCTCAATCGATCAGAAGCATGCCAAGAACCTATAATTATGTAAGCAGACTCTTTCTCCAGGATAAATCACATAAGGCAACTATGTAATTGTAACCAACCAGATCCTTGGGTTCTTCCTAGGAAAGCCTCCCCTGGGGCAGTGCCCAAATCACTTCTGGTTCTGGGCTGTCAGATTTGTGAACCAGTGTTTGCTGAAGTAAATTCTTTAAAATGTTATTGTTCCTCAGTTTACTTTTTAACAATAACCTGAAAAAAAGGAAATCTGAATTAGGAATTACTTTGAGAAAAAAAAAAATTAGGTGAAACTCTACCTGTACAACTTCATAGCCAATTAACCGCAGGTGTCTTTGTTTAACAGCTTCTTTGCCCAATAAGTGATTGGTATTAGGGCAAAATCTTTTTGGACCATCAATGCACAGAGCAACCCTAAAAAATGAAAAAGGAGAAAACCACTTAATTTTTAAAGTAATCCAAGAAGCTTATATCACATATCGTTAGTCACCAGTGACAAGTATCATTTTCAAGTAGATTACAAGTAGGTTATCTTTTAATCTGTAGAAAATCATTCCATTTTAGTAATATTACTATTTATAAAATATTACAGGGAATTTCCAAAGATGGTATCTTGAAAGTTAGTACTTTAATTTCCAGAATTGTGTATTTTTTTACCTTAAGAAAAAGATAATTGTTTACTAATCTTGACAAGACTTGTAACGTCTTATAACATGAAAACCATAATAGTTTCCTTTACCTTTTATAGACATCTTCATCAACTGTAGATGGCAAAACAAATCCTTCTTCATCTAATTTAATTTCCACATCTGGTGAGAGAAGAAAGGAAAATTCTCCGTGTGATACCCTCACAAACACTATCTTCCTGCATTCCTCTGCTGTTTTGATTTCTTCCACATTTCATTTATCAATGGGGCTGAGGGCTGCAAAGTAATGATCACAACCACACAAGGGTGAGAATTTTAATTTAATTGGCTTCATGATCAACCAAATCAGCCTTAAATTAAGAAGGCTTAAGGACACGAAAACAAAGAGTCAGTTCTCACATTATCTGGGTATGACAAGCATGAAACGCACATTCAGTTTCCCCTTAAGGTAAGAGGCTGGGCTCCTTCAATCAAGAAAGTAAAAAAACTTCTTAAGTTTAGCAAAGTTAAGACACTGCAGCATGCAGCTCCTCCATTTTTTTTTTTTTTTGTAGACAAAGAGTCTCACTTTGTCGCCCTCGCCCTCGGTAGAGTGCCGAGGCATCACACAGCTCACAGCAACCTCCGGTTCCTGGGCTTAGGCGATTCCCTTGCCTCAGCCTCCCAAGTAGCTGGGACTACAGGCACCCGCCACAACCCTCTGCTATTTTGTTGTTGCAGTTTGCCCAGGGTCGGGTTTGAACCCGCCACCCTCGGTATATGGGGCCGGTGCCCTGCCCACTGAGCCACAGGTGCCGTCCCAGCCCCTCCATTTTAAGTAAAGCATCCTAAGTCCCAACGTGTGGGCCATGGGCAGGGACACACTTCCCTGCCTTCCCCTCAACGGACACTCTCTTTTCTAAAATTAGCCAAATAAAGAAGAGTGGCATCTGCTCACTGGAGGCCTATGAACAGCTGTCCCTTATGAGATGCTTTCCTTTCACTTAAGAGTTTAGAAGAATTACAAGGGCACAAGGACTTGAACTCTCTGGTCTAGTAGATACTTATGTGACATAGAAAAATTTGTACCTGCACTGCTCTGTAGCCAAGAACCACATGGAGCTACTGAGCACTTGTCATGTGAATGAGAAACTGAATTTTTTTCAACATTAATTAAAATTTTTTTTTTTTTTTGAGACAGAGTCTAACTTTGTCACCTCTGGTAGAATGCCCTGGTGTCATAGCTTACAGCAACCTCTCCTGGGCTCAAGTGATCCTCTTGCCTCAACCTCCCAAGTAGCTGGGACTACAGGCATCCACCACAACACCTGGCTATTTTTAGAGATGGAGTCTCACTCTTGCTCTGGCTGGTCTCAATTCCTGAGCCCTGGTGATCCATCCAACTTGGCCTCCCAGAGTGCTAGGATTACAGTGAGCCACCAGTGGCACCTCTGCCTAATTAATTTAAATTTGTATAGCCACATGTACTGGTAGTGCTACTATATTTGGAAAGTGCAGGCTTAGCTGATAATAGCAGCTTACAAATACTGAACACTTACTATGTTCCAGGTACTATTATTTTAGTTAGTTCTTGAGTAAGTCTTTGAGATCACTATTACACTCATTTCAGAGAAGAGGAAGCAAGCAGAAAATCTTAAACTCTGCCCAGTTTAAAGGGCATTCTGTTACTATGTGTCAAACAGGTGAGACTCAAACTCAAGTCCTGATTGTGCAGCTATTCCGTTAACCACTGTTTTAACACGTCTTCAGGGAAGGAGTTATTCCATTTTTTATTTCCAAAGACCTTCTATTGCTACTAAGTCCCATATGTTTCCAAAAGAGGACTGGACACTTAGTTTTAAACCAACATAATTCCCTACACTACTTACCTATCGTATAACAATAAGGTGTTAACACTTTTGAAGCAAAATACAATCTTGCTCCTAAGAGGTCAATCAGTCCAAACATCACATATTTATAAAGGTGAAAATCCATGGGGGTCTCCAGGGAACAGCATGGAGTAAGAAAAGATTTCACTTGATATTTAGAAAGGAGTTTCGTACCCTAAAAATCATATATGCAAACATGAGAAAGACTTAGAACCAGAGAATAAACTGAAGGTTACATGAGTACAGAAGTTTGATACATAATTACTTTATTGACTTGATATTCCAGGACTTAGGCATCTTTAACAAAATGACTATGAAAATATCTTGTTATAGTTTAACTATAATAGTTCAAAGAATCTTTTAAATGTGTTTTAAAAGTAGTCACTGGTTTCCATAAACAGAAAAGAAAGAGAACGGGAAAAGGACAGGGAAGGGGAAAGGGAAGAAAAGAAAAAGAAGAAAAGGAAAAGGGAAAGGAAAAGAGAAAGAGAAAGAAAAAGGA
This sequence comes from Perodicticus potto, assembly GCA_963574655.1. NCBI lineage: Eukaryota > Metazoa > Chordata > Mammalia > Primates > Lorisidae > Perodicticus > Perodicticus potto. The sequence continues at coordinate 7,623 of CAUYRH010012359.1, read as the reverse complement.
AAGGGGAAAGGAAGGGGAAGGCGGGAGAGAGACTGGGAAAGATGGGGGTGGGAGGGAGAGAAAGAGGGAAAAGAAACAAGAACTATGGTCACAGTTCAAAGAAAACATTTCTGGAACTCTCAGAATTGCTTCAAGAGCCTTAAGGACACTCCAATAAGTTTTAAAGTTTTTCCAACTGACACACAGTGACTGCACATGCTCATCAAGTACAGGATGACATTTCTCTACAAACTGCTTACCGAGATAGGATCAGGATAATTAGCAAGCCAAGTAGCATTTCCTTGTGTTGGAAAGATTTGATATCCCCCTCCTAGCTATTTGAAACTATACAGTAACATAGGTTAAGTATTCTTAACCCCCAAATCCAAAATTCGAAATGCTTCAAAATTTGAAACTTTTGAGCTCTGACAGAATGCTTGAAATTAAATGTTCAGTGAAACATTATGGATTTTTGGATTAGAGAATGCTGAACTGTTTGTTAAGTATAATGCAAATATTTCAAAATCTGAAACTGAAAATACTTCTGTTCCTAAGCATTTTGGATATGGAATACTCAACCTATCATGATAACAAGTTGCAACATGATAAAATAGTGCTGGCAAATTGGTTACCCATGTGGAGAAGAACTAAGTTAAACGTCTCGTGTCCATCACAGACTGTATTAAATTCTAGGTGGTGCAAGCTGGTAACTACAGTTAATATGCTGTATTTTTGAAAATGGCTCAGCAGAGATTTTAGATGCTCTCCCCTCAAAAACAAAACAAAAAAAAAAGTGAGAAAATGCATATGTCAGCAAGCTTTATGCAGACATTCCACAACATACACATACTTCCAAATGTGGAATATGTACATGACTTTTATGTGTGAATTACAATATGTAAATAAATAATAACAGTAAAAATAAATTCCATGTGGATTAAAGACCTAAATAAAAAATGTCATTTCAAAATATTTAGTAAAATATTTCTGTTAATTTAGCAGGGTTGAAATAGATTGAGACAAGAAACCCAGAAGTCATAAGACAAACGTATTTCACTATAGAACACTTAAAAAGACATTAAGTACTATTAAATTTTTAAAATATTATAAACCAGAAGAAATATGTTCAACATATTTAATATCTGTTTTCAATGAATTTGTTGAAAACAAAACACAACAAAAAACCCAAACTCAGGCCAGTCGCAGTGGTTCACTCCTGTAATCCCAGCACTCTGGGAGCCAAGGCAGGTGGATTGCTTGAGCTCAGGTATTCAAGAACAGCAAGAGATCCTGTCCCAATTAAAAAAATAGAAAATCTAGCTGGGCATAGTGGTGCACACCTGTAGTCCCAGGTAGTCAGGAGTCTCAGGCAAAAGGATCACTTTAGCCAAGGGGTTTTTAGAGCTTGCTGTGAGCTATATTACCAAGGCACTCTACACAGGGAGAAAGAGGGGGTTCTGTCTAAAAAAAAAAAAAAAAAGTAGTTGGGAATTTCATCTAAGGGTGGTTGTTCTTGGTATTGAAGATGCCAGATCCTGCAAAATCTACTCCTGCTCCTAAAAAGGGCTCTTTAAAAAGCTGTTACAAAGGTACAGAAGACGGCAAGAAGCGCAAGTGGGGCTGCAAGGAGAGTTACTCCGTTTACATGCACAAGGTGCTGCAGCAGGTCCATCCAGACACCAGTGTTTCTTCTAAGGCAATGGGTATCATGAACTCATTTGTCAATGACATCTTCAGTGTATAGCCGGTGAAGCCGCCCGCCTGGCGCATTACAACAAACGCTCCAACATCACATCTCGGGAGATCCAGACGGCCCGCTGCTTGCTGTTACCCGGGGAGCTGGCCAAACACGCCGTGTCCGAGGGCACCAAGGCGCCAAGTACACCAGTTAAGTAAGAGCGCTCAAAAAACGCTCTCAAGTAACCCCAAAGGCTCTTTTCAGAGCCGTAAAAAAAAAAAATACCCAACAGAAATGAGTGTTAAGATATAAAAGGCAATCTATAAAAAATGTAAATGGATAACACACATTTGAAAATATTCTGAACTTCTAAATTTAATGTTCTATAAAAAGCAATTTAAACGTGATATACCCTTTATCACTCTGTCAAATGACAAAAATTAAAGGGACTAAGAATACATTGCCGTAGAAGATGCGGCCACCTTCATCACTATTGGGGAAATGTGGCTTCTACAATCATCGTGGGGAAAAAATCTGTCTCTACCTACCAGATTACAGTTACAGATTAAAAACCCAAAAAGGCTCCAATACGATTAGAAGTGCAAGAATGTTCGCTATTGTATTTCTAACAGAGACAAAAGTTAGGAAAAACTCCAAGTCCATCGAGAGCAGAAGGACAGGAAAACACTCCAAGGAATGTCACACCTTTCTTAAGAAGGTCTCAGATTGCCTCACAGAAGGCCAGGAAATACTGGACAGAAAGCAAACTGCACTTCTCATTAGTCAGTCCCACTCCATAAATGGGAAAAAACGGACAGTTTTCATGTTATTTTGGGCATAGAAACTGCTGTTAACATTATTCCTTTGGGCATGGAAGGAGACTGGGGGTTACCTTTATCTTTATATACCTTAGTACTGTCTGTTTTTTTTTCTGTTTTGTTGTTGTTTTAAAGACAGTCTGGATCTGTTGTCCACGTTGGAATAGAGGGTTCGTTCTGCTATCACAGCTCACTGAAGCCTCGAACTTCTGGGCACTAGCAATCCTCTCACCTTGGCCTTTTCAGTAGCCAGTACCACAGCCACACTTCACCAGGTCCAGCTAAGTTGCTCTCTTTCATAGAGACAAGATCTTACTGTGTTACCCAGGCTAGTCTTGAACTCCTGGCCTTAAGAGATCTTCCTGCCTTAGTCTCCCAAAGGGGTGGGATGACAGGCATGAGCCACTGCACCTGGCTTGCCTAAACTGTTTTGAAGGCTAGAGTGATATTTTACCACTTTTGTACCTGATTCTACAAATCAGCTACTCTAACTGGGAATCTGAATCAGGTATGAAGAACCAGGCAGGGAATAGCCAGTTGAGTGATGCTACTATTTCTGATTCCATACTAGGTATGTAATATTTATGAGTCTGAATCTTTACGGTACCTTATGGGAAGCGCAGACTCTATGAAAACTAACTTCCAGCAGTTAAGAGTGAAACTTCTGGCTTGGCTTAAAAATATACCACAGTCACAGATAATTTAGATTTGTTCAGTCCAGACATCCACACATTGATAACAAACAGCTAAAACCCTTTAAAGATCTCACAGAGGAAGAATTTCGGAGTGCTATGATTCACACGCCTGCAGCACTTGATAAATACTTCTGAGAAATCCTACTCAGCAGGCAAAGAAGCCACAAGGGCAAGAACACAAAACGGTGACTGTATCGAAGAAAAGGCTACCCGATGGCAACTAACTCTTAAGTAAAGGAAAGATCTGCTTTTACAGGAGGTCACTGAGATACATCAAAAATGAAAAAACTTTTAACCATTTTAAGGGAAGACAAAAACACCTGTCCCCACAGGGAAGTAAAGCCACACAGTTTATACTCTTACCTTATAGAAGGGGCATTCTAGGATTGAAGTTAAGTAAAGTTGGGTCAGTCGTGCCAGACTCAATCTGTCCAGATACAATTCTTCACCTGAAACAGAAAGCATCCTATTTACATTTAAGTCTGAATATTGGTTCATACAACCAGAGAACATTGTGAACATACACAACTGATCTGTACATTCTGGGAGTGATGTGCTTTTAAATGACACTGGGAAATAAACCTGTTAGAATGAATTAGGCCCTCACCTTACTGCCATTTCACTGACTTCTAAAAACCTAATCTCTCAGCTACAGAATTAAAAGGTACAAAATATAGTCACAGAATTAGCAGAAATGTCCTTTAACTGTGGAGATCAAGAAACTTGACATAATTGGGTTGCTCTGAATTAAGATGATTATCAACCTCTCAAAAAAGTACAGTTTGCTCACTGATACAGGTTTCTAGTGTGTTACTGTGGCTATTACCACTGCCATCACCGTCTCCAACTAGAATCCTACAATTTCTCAGCTCGGGCAGCAGTTCCATTAGGTGGAAGCAGCTTTCCTCCCTCTATACAATGTCCTAACCATTCTTTAACTCTTGTGTTTACAGTAGCATCTATTAACTTCAGATCTCATCTTTAGATTACCATGGGAAAAAAAAAGACGATTGCTCAATGTAAATAATACAAATGGGACTTGAAATCATCATAAAATCAAAGGCGAATTTTTCAACTATCAGAAGTTACAGGGAGGCGGAGGCAGGAGACTCGCTTGAGCCCAGGAATTGGAGGTTGCTGAGAGCTGTGATGACATGGCACTCTATCCAGGGTGACAGCTTGAGGCTCTGTCTCAAAAAGAAAAAAAAAAAAGAAGTTATAACTAACTCACCTTGAAGCTGTTGAAGGAAAAAAGGGCTGAATATTTTTGCCATAAAGTTGACTGGATGCCGTTCAATAAGCGAACATGAATGAAGAAGTTTCAATAATGTTTTGGGTGGAAAATAATTAAAATGAGTGAATAGCGTATTTTCTAGTTTCCTAAATAGAACAGAGGCATTTGGTGGCAAATAATTGAGTTTCCCAAAAGGTTCAATTAATTTATAAACCTGAGGAGGTGAACATTTTTCTGATTGGCAAACAAACATTTCTGCCACTGCGTCGAAGATGGGTTTTGAAAGAATCAGCTTCCTACCACAGTACTCCATGACTCTGCTGACAACTTCAGGATCCAAGGTGAGACAGAGCGTGGTTACATGTTCCTCTAGGGCTTTTGTAAATAATCTGTCATTGTGCCCAAAATACACGAAAGCCTCTAAGACTCTTCCAAGTTCTTCATTAGTAAAACGTGCAATGTGCCCCACAGCTTGTCTACCTAATTTTATAACCAGAGGAAGTGCCTGAGTTTGATCAAGAGCAACTAGGGCAGCCAGGATTTGGCTAATTGATGTAGCACTCAGGTTGGAAACTACTGAAAGGGAAAAGTTATTTATCTCATTTAAAAACGTTTGGTGTTGGTCCACTTTCTCAGCACATGCTTGCAATATTCTATATAGGGCCACGATATCCTCTGAGGTAAATGTTTCCAGTTTTTCACCTTGCAGTTGATGTAAAATCAGTTCTAGTGTCATACTGTCTGGACCCTGCAGTCTAATTAGACTTTCCCCAAGAGTACAAAGATGGCGAACTTCCAGGCTACCTCTTTGGAGACGATTCTGGCACTCTGCCACCAGGTTCAGTAATAAGGTACTTTGAGGATTGACATGCAACAGAATCAGAGATTGCAAAGCAGTTACCAAGCTAGTGTTTGACAGATGGGCAGGTTCCTGTTCAAACTGAAAGCATAAAGCTTGAAAGAGGCTATTCTCTAGTATTTCTTTCGGCAGTCTTTGATCATCTTTTTTTTCCAATTCACAAATCCGTCGTATAGCTCCAGCTGCCATAGTATCAGGGAGAGTTTCCACTGCACTTATGAAACCTAACACTTCTTCTGATGAAGTGAAGCTGTTTAGTTTCCTGTTAAATATCTGTTCGTCCTCATTTCTAAGATTTTGTTCAAGCCTTTCCCAGTGATGTACTTGAGAGTATACGGGCTCGCCAACTGGCTGAATGTCATTTCCATTTTGTGAATGAAACATTTTATAACAGGCACGATGGACTCTTACCCTGAAAAGTTCAGGCTTCTGTGAACAGAACCAAGGGCACAGATGCTCCTTGGCTATCTTGCAAACATGATTTATGGGTTGATTTTTTAGAGCAGCGCCATGTATCCAAAACTCAGACAAATGACAAAGGTTCCTCCGCAGGGTGATTAAAGCCATGCCATTCGATTCTCAACTTCTCTTGATTTTGTCAGTTCTCTTGGTTTGTAACTAAATTAGAGAATTAAAAACATGGTCAAATATCCAGACGACATGACTCACTCAACATGAATGTTTACAAAACTATCAGTGCGTACTTGAAAAAAAGAGGTAAAAATTTCCCACTAAAATATACACACCAAAAGAGCAGGGTCTCTGAACCTTAGAGGCAGAACAGTGGCTGGCACCTACCAAAACTTCATCACTGTCACGTGCCAGGCTCTGTGGTGTTTTATATTTACTAACCTACATAAACTCTGTATTTTTATCGTCGTTCTACACGAGGAAAAACTTGAACCAGATACGTTACTCTGCTCAGTGCAGGGAGCTAGTAGGTGGCAGAGCTGGGATTCAAACTCAAGTGGTCTCCTTAACATGCCTCTTAATATGTCGGCTGCAGAAAAGAATTGCGTTTGGTTGGAAGTAAACCTATTCAAAAAAATAACGGGTAGAGTGGGGGGAAATGAGGATAATTAGTGCAAGGCAAGGGTAAAAATGAGCTTAATAGGAAGCCCTGCGGGGCTGGTTTCCCCTCGATGTTAGGAACCAGTAAGGGTTGAAGGAAAAAGGTCTACCTTCGCAAGCGGAAAAATAAAGAATACAGATAAAGCCAACAAAACCAAATGTCAACCGGGACAAAGGGAGGACGGCCAGTCCAGAGGTAAACCTCCCGCTGTGGGACGGGGAACCCGGGCGTGCTGGGCGGAAGGGGCAGGAGCCCGGAGCCGCGTTCTCCCGGGAATGGAGGCGGCCCACCCGCCGAGCGCTCAAACGCGGCCTTTGCTGGGACACCGGACCGGAGTCGCGGCCGGAGAAGGGACGGCCGGGGCCCGGCGACGCCAAGGGACTGCACCCGGCCGGCAGGGCCAACCCAGCTTGGAGCCCGCGTGGACACCTACCGAGGCCCGCCAGCCGAGCGTTCACAGCAGTCGCAGCAGCCTCGTGGGCTTCCGTAGAAAAACGCGGCGGCCGGCCGCAGCCTGGCGCATGCGCAGACTCGCCCAAGCGCAGCCCACATCCGGCGCTCTGTAATTGGCCCCACCTTCAAGGGGCCGAGCTGGCTGATGGTCCTGGGTACTGAGCATGCGCGACTCGGTCGTGCCGCTGGTGCTGGGTTGGACGAGGTCGGCCTGTCCCCGGAGTGTCCCAGATAGACGCGACTCAGGTGAGTGAGTGGAGTCTGCAGTTTCCGACCCGGGCCGCTTGCTCAACACCAGTCTGCGGGGAAGCGGCCCGTGGTCTGCGAGGGCAGCCGGCTTGCGCGCGGTTCTCTCTCCCCAGTTGCGGGCGCGGGATGCGGGAGCGGCGGCGGCCCCGGGCCTGCGGGGCCGCGTGGGGCCCTCCCCCGCCGGCCGGGGGCTCTGGACGCTTTCGGCCGTGCTGAGCGCGGACTCGGGCGGCGAGTTCTGGCGCAGCCTCTGCGGGGCCCTCCCCGTGCCGAGAACCTCCTGGTGCTCGGTTTTTAGGGCGGTCGTGGGGACGAGGGGTGATCCTCTACGCCACTCAGAACAGTGTGTGACTCCTGGAAAGTGATGCAGACTGTTAGCTGCAGCAGGGTTTTCGTCAGCATATTTTTTCTGTGTGGGTAGTGTTTTCATATCATTTTCTTTTTTTTTTTGAGACAGAGCCTCAAGCTGTCACCCTGGATAGAGTGCCATGGCATCACAGCTCACAGCAACCTCCAATTCCCGGGCTCAAGCGAGTCTCTTGCCTCTGCCTCCCAAGTAGCTGGGACTGCAAGCGACCGCCAGAAC
>CAUYRH010012357.1:0-28793 GCA_963574655.1 Perodicticus potto | reverse complement strand
CCTCCCAAGTAGCTGGGACCACAGGTGCCTGCCACAATGCCCGGCCATTTTTTGGTTGCAGCCGTCATTGTTGTTTGGCGGGCCCGGGCTGGATTCGAACCCACCAGCTCAGGTGTACGTGGCCGGCACCCTAGCCCATTGAGCCGCAGGCGCCGAGCCTTAAAGGTGCTTTTCAATTTTACTTTTCTAGAAATCAGTGTCACAAGGAAAATTTGGAAAATATCAGAGAAGGAAAAAGTTGCTAATATGGCTCAGTGACTGTGGCTCAACAGGCTAAGGCGCCAGCCACACAATGACAGCTGCAACCAAAAAATGGCCGGGCGTTGTGGCGGGCACCTGTACTCCCAGCTACTTGGGAAGCGGAAGCTGGAGACTCGCTTGAGCCCAGGAATTGGGGGTTTCTGTGAGCTGTGATGCCACAGCACTCTAACCAGGGTGACAGCTTGAGGCTCTGTCTCAAAAAAAAAGAAAAGAAAAAGTTGCTACTACTACTACTACCCAGAATCTACTACTTTTAAATAAAACTTTATTATTAAACAGGCTTCCCCTGTGTACTGGAAAGTATAAGATAAACTATATAAATTCACCTTTCATTACATAGGCATCTCCCAATAACTATAACAGTCATGGATATATTTTACTAAATAAACTACGTTTCATCAAAGCAGCTGCACCAAAACATGGTATGTAAGCCTTATCTAGAAAATTAAAAAATACATACCCTGTATTTCAGATTATAGTGTCAGAAACTCAATTGCACATAAAACAAAGGCACTTATACCTTGTCCACAGCTACTATTTGTTCTTAAACAGTTTGTATTGCATATTGTTTTATTTTGAAAACAGATTTTCCTGCTCTTTGATGGTATTTACACATTTCGTGATCCTACTTCTCACATATGAGCCCAAACTGTTAGTTGCCAACTCACCCAAGGTACTCAAAGAGTCCTTGAGTCCACTGAGAGCCCAGCTTTCAGGTGTGGCAGGTGCTGGAACCACTGTAGTCTTTTCTTTTCTTCCTCTCATCTTACTTTACTCCCCTCTAGTTTTATTTGATGTTTGAAAAATTTTAAACAAAGTCTATTTTTGAAACCATCTCATATTTAGTAAAAATGTTGTGGAGAACTTTGTCACTTCTTAACTAGTCTTCTAAAAACGTTTGTATTTTTGGTATACATTTAAAAGATCTCCTCTCAAATACTAAATGTAACTTTTACTACAGTAGCTTCAATTTTTCTTTGCATAAACTACCCTCACATTAGTTGTATAGCTATAAAGTATTAAACTCATTTAAATGAGTGGATAAATTTTTTAACTGCTAAATTCCTCTCCCACTTAGACACAAATATGATTTGTAAGGATTATGTGTACATGTGCATTTTTCCTTTTTCTCATTTAATATTTCCTACCTGAACTTCTAGTATTTTAAAGCACAAATCATGTTGATGACATCACCAACATAAATTGTATAATTTATTCCTTGCTAATATAAGTATTTTTTCAAGTTTGAAAATCTGCCCAAAAGATGTAAGTCCAATATACCATAATTTTAACATTCTGTAACCTAGACATATTTAAATCCAATTTGCATCCTGTAGTGAGGTCACAATCTGAACTTGTGATACGCTTAGGATATGGGAAAGATGTTACAATTAGAGCATCAAGACAGTGACTGACATTGCAACCAGTTGCCTAGGAATATGCAATGTGCAGGGACATACGTTACTAAGAGATAAAAATTGGAAAAGATGTTCAAAATATAAGGTAGAAAAAAAATCATTATGAAAGTTAATTATCTAACAAGTTGCAAAATTTGACGGATCATGACATAACAGTCATCAGGAAACCTGTCAACAGTAACAACACTTTTCCATACTTTGACCTTACTGTAAAAGAATTTATCCATATAGCTTCAGAATTCCTGTTTACAAACCGTAAAGAAAATCTTTTAAGATAAATAAATAAATAAATAATGCTTTTACTCTCTCCAACTATAGAACTATTCTGGTGATTATCCCATTTTCTTTTTGATTACTCCAAGTTAAATTTGGAACTCACCATTTAAAACTTAAGCTATGAAATTTACTGTACACTTTATATTAAGGCCTCTTGGAACTCTGAACACAGTTAAATATGATTGCCTACTTATTAGAATTATCAATACCCTGCAAATATTTCATTCTCCATCAAAACCCCCCAAATGCAAAGATAATCAGTGTCCAATTTTTTCCCCATAATTTAGTACTAAAAGATCAAGATTGCAACTAACCTAGCTTGCTGTTCTGTGCTGGATCAGCAGCTTCAAGTGGACAATGCAAACACTGCATTTCACTAGCTCTTTCCAATAAAAGACCGGCACATGCAATTTGATCACTGATCTAAACCAAGTTCATACAAAAAAGCAGAATGCAATAAAATTTGTAGTAAGATTTCTTACAAAATAAAGTTGAGGTTTGGCTCAAAGTTCATAGCTCTGAAAGACTAGAAAAAGCAAAGCTGAAACAGCCTCTGATTAATTCAAGAATGAATTCACTGAGCAAAATTCACCCAAGGGTTTACTTATATTATTGGATAGTCAGACATTAAAAACCTGTTTCCACGGGAAAATCTTAAGGTTTCCATTTTCTTTTGGGATTAATAAATGTTTCTATAATATGTCAAACATGTTTTTGTCTATACTAAATATTCACTTGTAGAATTCTAACTAAATTAAAAATCTTGAGTGTTAGAAAGGTACAGTCCTTCATATTAATTAGGGCTACAAAACCTTGAGAGAGCAGCTAACAAACCCATTACAGATAATTTTAGCATAGTAACTACATAAATGGAAGATAATGAGCTGTTTGCTCCTAAAATAACACATACTTGAAGAACTAGAAAGACAAAATTTCTATTCTAACCAGAAAATCAACTAAATATCTTTAAAATAGATTTCAAAAGCCAGAATAGGTGGACTGCAAAAAAAGTCACAGAAAAGGGTAGCATGTATACTAGCCTCCAATGTCAAGTGCAAGAATCAGTTTGCAACCCAGTTATACCATGTAAGTTTAGAGAAAAAAAAAAGGCTCTGTGCATTTACATATATGTATAAACACAAATTGTTAACAGCAGGGAAAATAGAGGCTCTTCATACATTTCAGAATTGTCTAAAATTTTTATAGCAAGAATACATGACATTTTTAATTTTAAAAGGCTAAAAATCAATACATTACCAGCACTCACTGCAGTTTCTTCTAAAGGATGGACTACATTATGTATTTTCATTTGTTAAAAAATAAAGAGAGGAAAAAAGCTTAGTCCCGCACAATCTTTTATTAGCATTATATTTATCCAAAAATTTTTTAAAGAAAATCAAAGGAAGCAATACAAAATTCATACTATCTCAAGTCTCTCTGTTTAGACAGCTCATAAATGAACTGCCTATTAGGTGTCTTGAGATGTCCAATAGCATTTTTAATAATTTTCAACATCTTTTTTGCAGTGACTTGATTTTGATTCTCAAGTAATGACTCTGGATTTAACTTTTTGCAAAGGTAAGCCTTACCTAGTTGCATATGTCAAAACCCCAATACTTAACCATGAGGTGTTTTCTTAGGGCTGGGATGCACGAATTTTATCAAGCAAGGAACAACCCCCAAAAGCTGAGTTCAATAAAACTGCCAAACGTTGGCTGGAGGAGTCAAACTATATATCCTGATCATGTAACACTCTGCAAACCTTAAGACCACCACCTTATTTCAGGAAAACAGGAAACACAGGTGGAGTGTTGCTATGCCACTGGCAGTGGTTCCCGTGAGAGAAATGAACTCTGAAGTACCTGCCCTGTACGCAGACAATAGTACACCAAGCTGGGCTTGGGGCCGTTCTTGCTAAACAAGGAGTAGGGGAACTTTTAACATTGTTGTTAGAAAGATTAAAAACGCTTTTCTTGAAGCACCCTTGAGTTAAGCATGCCATCACCATTACACGGTGTACTGAAATACAATGCCAGCTGACTACTGGGAGCTCGTACCGGCAAGGAGCGCAGGCTCTCCGCTCGGCCCGACGTCACAAGCCGCCCAGCGGTCGCCCTTCCCTCCATCACAGAGGCCCAGAGCCCCCGACCCTGGTGCGATTCTCTGCACAGTCCGGACTCTTGTCACCACCCCCGAGGCGGGGGCGCCCTCCCTCTTTCCCATCACGCTTCTCCGTTCGTCTCTCGACCTGAATCTTGCAAAGGTTGGGCTGGAGGATGGAGAAGGTCCCTGCCAGATCCAAATCTGTGAGCCCTGGGGTAGCGACCTCAGTTTCTGCCCCCGCCCACGCCACCCCAGCAATAGCCCTCAACTTTGTCCAACTTGTTGTGAAGGTTCAAGTCCAGGGTTTTGAGACCTCCTCTAACTCCTAGCCTGCACTCCTCATTCCCAGAACGGAATGGGAAAGGCAAGAAGAGGTGTGAAACCCTTGCCTCTCTTCTCCTACCTTCGACCCTCAACTCACCAACTCTTCCAGAGCCCTCTCCCCTTTTTGGAACTGATTCCAGTGGCCCCGGTCTCAAAGAGGGCTGGAGTTGAGGGGTGGTAGACAAGGGGTGACCTCCGTGACCTCATTCTCCTCCCTCTCCCTCCTGGGGTGCCTGGGGGCCTGGCGGGACGTGCGTACCGGGCGGCTGTGGGCCGCCCCCGGGGCTGTCCGGCTGCTGCGCGCCCGGGGCCGGGAGGCTCTTGCGCTCCTTCTGGGACTCCCTCCGGCAGCCGCCCGCGCCGGGTCTGTGCCCAGAGGCCCCGGCTGGGCTCCTGCCGCCGCGGCTGCTGGCTCCTGCCGCCGCCGCCGCCTCGTCGCGTCTCTTGCGCTGCAGCTGCTGCTGGCGCCGGCGCTCGGCCTCGCGCAGGATGTCGAACGGGTCCGACTCGTCGTCCAGCAGCTGGTGGAAGCGGTTGGCCACGACGCAGCCGAAACTCTCCTGCATCGCGGCGCCGGCGGCGGCCGCGGCCACGGGACTCCCCAGAGCACCCTTCATGCCCCCGCGGGCAGCCGACGCGAGCGTGTCTCAGCGAAGCCGGCGGCGAGGACCCATCCCGCCCGCCTCCGCCACTGCCTTCCCTGCCCGACCCGATCTGGTCCCTCCGGGCACCCGCCCCCGCGATGCCGCAGCCGCCCCCACCGCCCGCCCAGCCGCGCCAGACAGCCAATCAGCGTTCGTGGATACGCCCCCATTCCTAGACGACATCCCTGCAGAGCCAATCGCCTGCCGGATGCTGCTACGTCGTCACACGACCTCTGTTTCGCTCCCCCTCCGACACAGCAGGGAGGGGCAGGGCCCAAGGGGCGGAGCTACCGGCTGGAGGAACTGGTCTTGTGGTCCAGGCTGCTCGAACTTGCGGATGGGTAGCGGCCATTATGTGGGTTCTCTCTGGAGCTGGTTCCATATTCGTTATCGACCACTCCTCTTTGAAGCTTATATATACATTAGCCGTTAAACAGCTATATGTTGAGCATTTACTATGTGCTAGGCGTTATGTTGTAGGAGGTATTACCTCCGTGTTTTCATGGATCTTATTCTGCATATAGAAAAAGTGCCCTGACTGCACAGAGTTCCCTACGAGCCTGTAGCAGAGGGACCTGAACTGATTAGAAAATAACAGTTAAGCTGAGAAAAAAGGGTGAAAACGGGCTGGAGGGAGGCAAACGCAGAAGTCTTGAAGTTGGATGAAATACAAGCCATTGGAGTTCGAGGAAAAGCAATGTAAGTGGAATGCAAAGAGTTAGGGAGTACTCTATTTTTGTGATTATTCTAGAAGCAGTGGGAAGCAAGTTTTAAGCATAAGCAGACTTGTATTTGAAAAGGATACTAGTTTGGAGGAAGGTCAAAATGGATGCTCGGGGACCAAACAAGATTGGTAAAACTCCAAGGAAGAATTGATGATAGTGACTTGGACTAGGGTGATGGCGGTGGAGGTGAAGAGAGTGAATGGATTCATGGAGGTCATGAGGCACCAGTTATGGGTGATGAAGAAGAAGAAGGTATAATGACTCTGATTTTTCTGGCTTGAGCATCTGAACGGTAGTGCTTACAAAGAAATAGAGCACTGGAAGAGACCAGGTTGAAGAGAATCATGAGTTCAGTCTTGAACATGTTGAGGTTTGTGGGGTTCTTTTTGTTTTGTTTGTACTTTTGAGATATTCAGTTGGGGCCTGGAGCTCAGAGGATAATGGTGGACTGGATTTCCTCCAGTAAATTTTGCTTGGGCACTGGTGCAGACACTCTTGGCAGCCTATTCTACAGCCATTCTCTTTCTGTTACATTTTTCCAGAACCTATATTTTATTCAGGCATGAGGTGACTGTATACTTCAGGGGAAGCCTTAAACTTAATCTTTTTTCTTTATTTTCTTTTTTTCTTTCTTTCTTTCTTTCTTTTTTTTTTTTTTTTGAGACGTAGTCTCACTTTGTCACCCTTGGTAAAGTGCTTTGGTGTCATAGCTGATGGCAACCTCAAATTCTTGGACTTAAGCAATTCTCTTGCTTAGCCTTATCAGTAGCTGGGACTACTGGCACCCACCACCACACCCAGCTAATTTTTTAGAGATGGGGTCTTGCTATTGCTCAGGCTGATCTCGAAAGTACTCTGCTCAAGTAATCCACTGGCCTCAGCCTCCCAAACTGCTAGGATTACAGACGCTGATTAATATTAAATCAGTCATTATACTTAATTCCATTCTCTTGCCAGTGATTGGTGTAGAAATAGGCTGTGGAGAAAATTCAGCAGAACTGATCTGGACAAAAGTATTCTGGGAAAATTCTTCTTACACCTAAAGTGGGATTAAGAAGGGTGTTCTCATTTTTGTTCTTTGGTCCTTGTTAGGTGAGAGGGACATGGTGCCTAGAGTTGTTGCTCCTTATTGTGAGCATGAGGATAGTGGATCAGAAGGTGGAGAAAACCTAGAACTTTGACATTGTTGAGCAGCCAAATCGACCCACTCAAACCTCCCTACCTCAGACTTCTTATCCTCAGAGATGATAAATGCCATTATTGTTTATTCTTGTGTATGTTTCTTGAATCCCAAAGCATACTTGTTAGAGTATCTTGCTCAGGTACTTCATGACCAGCATTTATTTTCTTTTAGTAGCACATAGAAAAAGAATTCTTAAAAGAAAATTTTTTTTCTTATGTTATTTTGAGACAGAGTCTCACTCTGTTGCCTAGGCTAGAGTGCCATGAAGTCAGCTTAGCTCATGGCAACCTCAGACTCCTGGGTTCAAGCAATCCTGCTTCCTCAGCTTCAAAAGTAGCTGGGACTACAGTTGCCTGCCACAGCGAAGTCTTGATGAAAAAGGAAGTCTTAATCATTAATGGAATATTGTTTGTGTTTTATTCACTTATTCAATTTTCTGTCATTCCTGAGGAGGACAGGGATGATGCTTGTCTTATTCACTGCAATTCATATTCCAAGTGTTTGGCATTCTAGACAACTGTACAGTAAGTTTTTGGTAAATATTTGTTGAGAACTGAAGAATTTTAAATATTTGAATCAGCAAAGATTAATGCTTGTATTTTCTACCCAAAAGAATTGTAAGCCTGTTCCAACAAAAACTTGTATGTAAGTGTTTGTAGCAGCACTGTTCACTATAACCAGAAGATAGAAACAACAAAACTGTGTATTACTGGATGAATAGATAAAATGTGATACAATGGATTATTATTTGGCCATAAAAAGGAATGAAGTAAGTGTTACAACATGGATAAACCTTGAAAACATTATTTTAAATTAACGAAGACTGACTCAAAAAGTCACATATTGTATGATTCCATTTGTATGAAAGGTTCAGAATCCATAGAGACAGAAAGCAGATTAGCAGTTGCCTGGGTGGGGTACAGAGACTTTAATGAGCATGAGGGTTTTCTGTTGGTGAAATCAAAATGTTCTGGAACTAGACAGTATGGTGGTAGCACAAAATTGTGAATTTACTAAGTGCCACTCCATTGTATAATTTTAAATTATAAAAATAGTAAATTTTACGCATCTTTTACCATGCTTTCAAAAAACAGAAATAAATCATCATTTTGGAGTCAGACTAAGGTTTGAGTCCTGCCTCTGGCACTCTTTAATTTTGTAACCTTGGACACGTTCCTTATTTCTGTGCCTCAATGTTCTTATCTGCAATATGGAGAGGATAATGGTCCCTACCTCAGAGGGTTATTTTGGGGACTGCGTAAGATAATTCATACGAAGTGTTCAGCACAGTACCTGGCACAGAGTAAATCCACAGCAAAAGTCATTGTTATTATCATCATTATTAGTGTCATCATCATCATTTTAAATCAGTCTTAAGAACAGGTAAAATCATAAAAGGTCTTTGTCACAAGGTAAAGAAATTTCCAAAAATTCTTTACAAAGCAGAAACAACATGTGCACCAGAGACCACACTGTGATCTCTGATCACTGCTCTGAACAAAGTTGTCTTTGGCATCTTTAAGCTGCAACCACAACACCAAGGGGTCATTACCACTTGAAAGACTGGCCTATTGTCTTCCTACTGGACATCTGGAGTCAGCCCACTCTCCTATTTTCTACCTGTTTTCCTTCCAGGGTAGCCAACTATTGGAAGTCCTGGCTTAAAGCATACTCAGAGCACTGCGTCCTAATTTCTAAATCACAAATGCCCAGAAGAGTTGTTAAGTGAACCAATTCTGGTTGCTTGAGGATTAAGAACAACTTTGGAACCACGGAAACAGAAATGAGTAATCTGTAGCTTACATTAGCTGGTGATGAGTTTTTTATGGGGCTGTTGATTACTGCAGAATTTACTGATGGTGACTTATTAAACAACCCCATATTTTTTACTGACAATTTTTCTGCTGGGAGATTGTGTCCTTAAATGCATTCCTAAAATACAGTTCTATCACATTGGCATGAGTTATTCACAACATTGTGTTTAATGAGGTCAGTTTAATAAATTGATCTTTCTAATAATATGAGATATGAAAACAATCTACAGTAATTATAATATCAAGTAGAAACACACACAACCATATAGCATAGGAAATTAAAGGACACCAAAAATATGAAGTGTAGATGCTAAATAATACCATCAGCCTTTCCTTGGTCATTTTATAATTCCAGTGGTTATTTATTACCAACAATGGAAATTCAGTGAAGCTTCCTGGATATAAAATGTAAATTACCTTAAATTTCTTAATAGAAGAGTTCTATTAGGAATTATAAACTATGCTAAAATCTTCCATATTGACTTAAAAGTCACAGAACACTCAATTGAAAATTTAAATATCTGTATCTTCATTGCTTTCAATTACTTGCAGAGAGCAACATTTGGTGAGGACCAAGGTGGGGGGCCAGGCAAGGCTATAATGGATGTGAGTTCTTATTAAATGCCAAAAAACTGCATTCTACCCTTGTTTTGCCAGTGAATTACTCTTTGCTTACATTTTCTCCTCTCTAAAATTAGTATGATTTTGTCTTGTTTTCCTCAAAAGGTTGAAGGGAAAACAAAATCAAAGAAGTCAATTGGATTGGGGTAAACCATATCAGGATATCAGGACTCAATCTTCCTCCCTTTCTTTCTCCCTCTCTTCTTTTTTTCTCTCTCTCCCTCCTCATCTCTTTGCTATATTTTCTATTGCGTTGGCTTCACTTTTACCAATTTCTCTCCATGGATGGCTCCTGTGTGTATTTTAAGCCTTGGAGTTCTAACATCACCAGGAAAAGAAAGAGAATTTTAATTTCAACATGGGTACAGAAGTCCCAGAATTGAACCACTAGCCTGTCTTGGGCACTTGTATGCTGCTGAACCAGTTGCTGTAGTGGAGGAATTGAATTTTCAGATCAGCCAGGCCCAGTCACTAGCCCAAGCTGGAGTGTGACTGTAGTCAGTTGCCCTTGAACCAGTGGGACTGAGAGTAGAGGGGCAGTTTCAGAGGAAAATAAGGTTTCTAATACCAGCAGATAGGAGTAGATGCTGGGCAGGTAACATAGAGAATCCCTCACAAGTGATGATTAGCATGAACATGTTATTGGTATGCCTCTTATGTGTTGTGATAGAATTTTTTGTCCTTATTTCTCCTCAGGCCAGAAGTCATATCAAATTCGTTTGTGGATACCTTCTTTCTCTTCTTTCCAGACTTCGGCGCCTGGAAAGCCACCTTTCATTCAACACGTATGTTTTTTTGATGAATGAATTTCTTGTTGTAGAGATATGCTCATGACAAATAATTTTGTGAGTGTTCAAAATCAAAATGCAACAAATTAATTGTAGATGAGTTCATAAATGAATGTTACATGATTAGATAGATGTGACACTGTTTCTTTTTTTGCCAAGATTATTTTACATATCTGCTGATAATCATAGCTGAATCTTATATAGTGCTTCTTTGGTGCCAGAATTTTCCATCTGTTCATTTAACCTTTATGAGAATCTGATGAAGTAGATGCCTTGACAGTCCAATGTACCAGTAAGGGGGCAAGCTGGGCACATGAACGCGGGCAGTCTGGCTGGAGTCCACAGTCCTTACCATTATGCTTTACTGTTAGGCACTGAGGTAAACCTGGGATGTAAGGAGGACAAAGACTTCCATTTTAAAGACTGCAAGCAGGAGGCAGTTATCATGTGTATACATGTGCGAAAAAAGCACTAGTCCTCAGCACAGCCCTAAAGGGGAGCCATGTGTTGGTTCATATCACTAATAGAAATTGTGTGAGGTAGTGCTTACTTACTAAGGCTGAAGTGGGGGCAAAGTGGTGTACTTAGAACTCACCAATATCATATTATGTGGTGAATACTTTACTATATTCATACTAAAGTTGAACTAATGCTGAAATAAGACTGACTGGTCTTATGCTTAGATTATATTTCAGAAATCGGTTCAAAACTAAGCTAATACCTCACTTATACAAGGATAGTCTATGGACCAGCAGCTTCCATATCACCTCAGAACTTTCTAGAAATGCAGAATTTCAGCCCCACCCCGGAGCTACTAAATCAAAATGTACCAAAATGTACATTTTATGAGATTCCTAGGAGATCCCTGAACAGAGTAAAATTGGAGCTAAAATAAAAATACAAAGTCAGCGGTTGGATCTGTCAGTATCATCTGATGAATCCTGATTGTCATTAGTGGCTGAAGGAGTTTTCATTTATCTGGCTGCCTGGACATTCAGATGTTCAGCCTGAGATCCTGGCATGTGATGAGAAAAGAAAGCTTGACCACCAAACAGGGACAGAGATTCCTTGGAATATAGGTCCATGTTTTCTGGGGCTCCTGGCTATCCTGTTGCTGGAGTTGAAAGGTGGAAAAAGCAGAAGCCTACCAGGCAGCAGAAGGAAAAAACACTTGGGGCCAGGTAGGGGAGTAAAGAGTGAGCTCTTCAGGAGCTTGGTGAGCAGGCCACCCCAGGACTAGGAAGAAAATAGTACCCCCTGCTGACAGGGCTTGACATCACTGCTGGTGGCAAAAGAAAACTGAAACACACACACACACACACATATATAAACATTTTGGTATTTCCCATTTTTCTCATTCTCAACCATGTTGCTATGAGTGACCCTAGGCATACAGATTCTCACACTTGAATGATTATTACATGAGAATTTGAAATTGCAGAGAGGGACATGAGAAGATTTGCATCCCATTCTAGTGTTAATCACTAGGCACTAGATCATATAGTTCAGCTAGTATGGCATACAACATTTTCAGAGTGGCTTGTTTGTATTTTTAAAATGTTTTGTTCCTAGGCATATAAGCCTATTTGTTTATTATTTATTAATTAACTAGGGATAGCATCAAACATAGTGTTTAACAACTCTCTTCAGGTAAAACTAAGTCTGGCCGTATTTTCTCAACAGTATGACCAAAGATTGGAATATCAACCACAATAATCACTAATTACTTGAACATTTACTGTGCCATGGGCCATGTACTATTCTACTGTAACTGTTTTCCACGTGTAATGTGGGATGAATTGTGTCCCCCTAAAGTGCATATGTTGACTTGCTAACCTCCAGTATGTCTGAATGTGACTATACATAGAGATAAGACCTTTAAGGAGATAATGAAGTTAAAACGAGGTCATTCGGGTGAACTGTAATCCAACATGACTGTTGCCCTTACACATAGTGGAGATTAGCACATCAACACATAGACACACACAAAGGCAGGATTTTGTGAAGAAGGATGAAGAAGACAGCCATGTACAAGGCAAGGAGATGGCCTCAGAGGAAGCCAACCCTGCTGTCATGATCTTGAACTTCCAGCCTCCAGAACTCTAGGAAAATAATTGTTTAAGCCACCAGGTCTGTAGTACTTTCTTATGAACTTCTGTAGCAAACTACTACAATGTGTAACATTTATTCTTGCCATAGCCTCAAAAGGCAGGTACTACTGTCTCTTTTTTTATGAGAAGAAATCTGAAGCAGAGGGAAGCTAAATGATTTGCCCAAAATCCATTACAGTGTCATATCTGGGTATGAAGATATGCTGTGGTACCATAAAAATCCCCAAATATTAGCGGGTTGACACAGCAAAGGGTTATTACTCACTGATGTGGGCAGTCGGGTTGTCGAGGGGTACTTATTCCTAGTTTCTCAGGGACCAAGGCTCATGGGCTCTTCATCCCGACATGTTTCCACAGGCTTCTGAGATCAAGGAAGGGAACCTGGTAAACCTATGTTGACTCTGAAGTTTCTGCATTCGCCTCACTTTTCTCTTACATTTCCTCTACTAAGGCAAGTCATTAGGGCACAGCTATCTTTAAAGGGCTTAAGGAAGGAAGCATAATCCCACCACGTGCCCAGAAGGAGAGGAAAACCAGGATATTTACGGATAGTGTCATGGCAGCTGCAGGGCATGTGACAGGGCAAGCAAGCTCATGGTGAACATGTCTTCCCCAGTACAGGCGGGGCAGTGTAGGGCAAAGAATTCTCTTCATCTGAAGAGATGTCTGGTCTCTGGCTTCAGCTACTGAGAGGGAATTTCAGGGTCCCTGGAATGTCCTGCCTCATCAGAGCTCATTATCTGCTTGGGGGCTTTAGCCATCAGACAGTCTAAGAAGGTGATGTATGTTGGGGGCTTTGGGACAAGCCATTTGTCTTCTGACCTCCAGAGGGGCTGAAGGCTAATGGTCAGCCATGCAAATACTATATGATCAAGTTCACGAAAAAGGCCTGAACACCTGAGGCTTGGCTGAACCTCCTAGGTTGGCGGGACTCTGTGTGTACTACCTCACCTTGTTGATACTAGGAGGCAAACATGTTCCCAGGACACGGGACTTCACATTTGGACCTGTTCCAGATTCTGCTCTAGGTGTCTTGTCCTTTTGTGGTTCTAATGTGTATCCTTTCACTCTAAAAACTATGCTCACAAATATAACACTTTCCGGGGTTCTGTGAGTCATTCTAGTGAATTATCAACCAAAAGATGGTTGTGGAAACTCCCAAATTTGTAGCCAGCTGGTCTGATGTGAGGGTGGCCCTGGGATCCCCTGAACTTCTAGTGGGTAATTGTTTTTTTTCTTTTTCTTTTTTGTTATACTCAACATAATACTTTATTATATTGCTTTGCTGAGATTTTTCCATTTGGAAAAGAGACCCCATTTTTTAGTTGTTGCTCCCTTCACTCATCCCAAATTAGAGATAATTTGACAAAATAGAATTTATTACAAAATTATCTTTTCAATAATACATTCCAATTTAATTTTTTTTTTCTTTCTTTTTTTTTTTTTTTTTGAGACAGAGCCTCAAGCTGTCGCCCTGGGTAGAGTGCCGTGGCATCACAGCTCACAGCAACCTCCAATTCCTGGGCTCAAGCAAGTCTCCTGCCTCCACCTCCCAAGCAGCTGGGACCACAGGCGCCTGACACAACGCCCGGCTATTTTTTGGTTGCAGCCGTCATTGTTGTTTGGCGGGCCCAGGCTGGATTCGAACCGCCAGCTCAGGTGTACGTGGCTGGCGCTTTAGCCCGTTGAGCCGCAGGCGCTGAGCTGCAATTTAATTTTTTATACAGCTTGAAACTGAGGGTTACAATGCATACATGAAAATGAAGTGACATCTTTTCACGTAACTTATTTTGAATAGTAAAAAATAACCTTATGTACCTGATCATCAACTTCCGTGCAAATTAAGTAGCAACATTGTCAACTAATATAGAAATATTCTCAATGTTGGTTATTACCTAGGGTTAAATTTATGATTATTTATCTTACAAATTTAAAATTTGTTCTCAAAATTATGTTTTAAAAAATCTGCCGGCTCGGCGCCTGTGGCTCAACGGGCTAAGGCACCAGCCACGTACAACTGAGCTGGCAGGTTCGAATCCAGCCCGAGCCTGCCAAACAACAATGACGGCTGCAACCAAAAAAGGGCCGGGCGTTGTGGCGGGCGCTTGTAGTCCCAGCTACTTGGGAGGCAGAGGCAGGAGACTCGCTTGAGCCCAGGAATTGGAGTTTGCTGTGAGCTGCTATGCCACAGCACTCTATCCAGGGTGACAGCTTGAGGCTCTGTCTCAAAAAACAAAAGAAAAAATAAATAAATAAAAAAAAATGAAAAATCTGCCTTTTGGAAGTGCTTTTTTGTCTTCAGGATAATGGTAACATAAAATGTTGGGGAAAAAAGTGTAAGGCGTCAAAGATAGTATGAAAAATACATAAGCTACATAAATATGAAAATATCCCTATTTTTCCTGATTCCAAATGCAGATATCTAGCCATCTTCCTTAATTTGTATCAGAAATCTCCAAAGAATATCTAGGTAACTGGAATATACAGAACCACTCTATAATAAACAGATAAATTGGAACTAGGGCTTCTGTCACAATCCATAATGACTGTAAAGCAAACAATCTATGGAAACATCCATATTTCGGAAGTGATCACAGAAATACAGGTATTTTTGTTGTTTGAACTACAGCTATTATGAGTTTTCAACCCTAATTTCCAATACATCAAAACAAAAGGTATTAACATTTCCCTTAAGATAATTCAGCATCCTCAGTTTTTAAAGAAATATAGTAAATATCTTAAAACAATGAAAATAGTTTTAACAAACTGTACTCTGAATTAGTATGTGCCCCCAAATTTTAGTCTTCTTAACAGGTGATGGCCAAAATCCCAACCATAGAACAATCCTCAGAAAAGGTGGAATGGAAAACATTGAGTTTACATTAAATATCATCAATGTGTTCATCATCATCTCCAATATCATCAAGTTGGATTTCATCATCATCTCCAGGACCAAATGTATCTGTTTCATTAATCTTAGCACGTTCTGGAAGCTCACCATATGCCTCCAGACTTCTAGCTTCATCTGTATTGTACATATGATGACATCAGCTGTGTTATACTGATAGTCTCGTTGACCAACCAATATGATGCCTGAGGTATTTATCCACACCTTTCTCAGTTTTCCTCTGATATGGCATAACCTCTTTACACCATCAAAACACATTGCTTCGACTCATCCATTTCCCAACATTTTTATTACCTGAGCATACTCTTGCCCATCCTCTTTAAATACCAATCTCCTTTTTCAGATTCAGATTCATTCTCATTCTTACCCCTGCATCTGTTTTTACCTCCTTTACCTTTATTTTTGGGCATGGTGGTGACAGAGGCCTTGTAAGACCTGTGATTCCTTTCAGTTGCTATCGCTCAGCAGAGAGCAGTTAACTAAGTCTTTTTTCTTTTTTTTGATTACAGGTTTTTCTTATCTTTAATGACATAAGCAGGAAAAAAAGTCTTACGTCCATTTAAAAAATTCTAAGGAGAGTCAACAAGAACTTAGTGTTTACTTGTCATTGAAAGTCTGAGCCTCCGTTCCTGTCCAGCGTGTGTTCAGGTTCACACTAACATTCACACCATGCCAGCACGACCCCTTTCGGGGCATTGGGCCACTGTCTTGCCTGCAGACTGAGGTAAATTCACTCAGAGTACTGAAACTAAGAGGGGCTCTCCGTCACCTGAGGTTCAGGGAGATGCTGATGTCCACACCCAGCCCATCTCTACCCCTCCAACCTGACAGCATTTAGGACGTGAGGGTCAAGCTGCTTTTTCAGCTCCACCTCCGATTTTAGAGCTCGTCTGGGGGTGTAGAGGAGCTCTACACCCCCCAGCCACAACCAATTCAACCTCAGTCACTAAGGGGGAGGGAACCAGTTGTATCTACATCACATTATTCGTAAAATAAGAATTACGTTGTATAGAATGCATCCAGAAGGCACAACCTAAAATACAGCTACTTTCTAGTCAATGGACTTTTTACCTAACCATGTCCATGAACTAAGCATGAAGGAAATTTCCCTTAAATAGAAAACTAAATTTTATGTTATTAAAACATGACACTTGCATTCACCCTTCCCCCGAAGAGTATGGGCATGACAGTGGGGCTCTTGGGCCTGTGCATGTGGTTGTGGTATTAAGCAGGGAAAGGGGAAATGCCTGGACAGGGCTCTCTGAGGGAAAATAACTAAGATACAACCCGAAAGTTTGGCTCATAATTGTGGGTATTATAACTTAGACTATGGGTGAGGTAGCCTCCAGTGAGGTCTCAAAATTTGAGGGTAATACTCCCTCAGCCCCTGTAGAATTGAATTGTTTTAAAATGATCTTGAATTTAGCTTTATCTTGGAGACCACAGTATATGCTGCCTTTGCCATTTTTCTCCTGCCATTTGTGAGTCAATGTCTCATCTCCAATCCTCTCTGCCAGTTTGGCCCCTAAAAGCTTGGAGGATCAAGACTGTTAGCTTGGCAGAGCCAGAGGTGAGCTACTGCCCTCCATGAGGGCAAAGCCCTTACAGCAGGCAGGAGACCTAGGACTGCTGGTGTCAGCTGCCTCCTACCCAACCTCCTTGGTGGCCTCATGGGGCTGTTGTCTGCCTTTCTGAGATTATATGTGGGTGGCCTTGTCCTGTGTTATTTGTGATGCTAATGCCTATGATTGCTTGAGGAAGAATTGAATTGTATGAGTGGTGGCATGTTGGGAGTACCAGGCTTAACTGCTTCAAGTTTATGGGTGCCCAGCTATCTCCTGGAAGGTATTTTCTCCCCTCCTCCACACCTCCTCCCTCAAGGGCTACCAGCCCTTAAAGGCAAACACTATTTGAAATTCAGGGTCAGCACTTGCAGCTTATACAGTGCTCCTACTGTCCACCTTTAGTTAGCTGGGCCCCAGAAAACTTCAAGCAGTTAAGTCCCAACATGCCGCCATTCATACGATTCAATTCCTCCTCAAACAGGCAGGAGCATCAGACAAGTAACACAGGGCAAGTCCTCCCACATATAATCTCAGAGAGGCGGACTATGACCCCCCATGAGGCCACCAGGGAGGTGAGGTAGGAAGCAGCTGACAGCTAGCCTGGGTGTCCTGCCTGCTCTAAGTGCTTTGCCCTCATGGAGGAAAGTAGCTCACACTTGGCTCTGCCATGGTAACAGTCTTTTGCCACCAAGCTTTTAGACACCAAACTGGCAGAGAGGATTGGAGATGAGGCATTGACTCAGAATTGGTAGGAGGAAAATGGCAAAGGCAGCACACACTGTGATTAAATCCTACAAGAGACAAAGCAGCAAGAAGTGGAGAAAGAGTCCCCTAAGGGAACTCGAGGAAGAGGGCCACTTCTGATAGCTAAGCCAAGTGAGGAAATGTTGCAGGGATAATAAGTTTTCCCCAAACCTATCAAATGCACAGACATCCAAGTGGGCTGCACCTTATAACCACCAGCAAAGATGGCCATCAGGGCAAAGGTGGGCAGGGAGGCTACCTGAGTAAGGTTACACACTAAGCAAGAGTTAGGGAAGTGAGTGAACAGAATGTAGAGAATGTTCTGTGGCCTCAAAGGTGGGATTGTTCAAGGTTGCTGGCTCTGCCCTGCTGTAACCAGTCTTCCCTTCCTCCAAAGCAGGTGCTTCCCTCAGGAGAAGGCAAAGGGCACCACAGATGCCACTACTCTGCTGGTGGCTGAATCCAAAGATCTGGAGTGGATTTTCTTCATGTAACTCGAAGGATACAAGGCTCTTTCTAGCAGGTGCCATGGTCTAGATTTGGGAAAGGTGCTGGGGGACCAGGATCAAGGGACAAAGGCAACTTTTCAGAGGTGAGCCTCCTTCTGGCCTGCAGTCACGGCTGAGCACCTGGATTCTTGGATCCTGCATCAGTGGGAAGTGAAGGGGCTGGAGATACGACAAGCCCACCTCCAACAACGCCTTGGGTGGGTGTTGAGGACACTCTAAAGGAGAGGCTGCTGCCTGATGTGCACACTGCAGTGGTGGCGGTGTTCCGATGGAAGGTGACATGGGAGGTGGCTCCAGATACAGGTTTGTTGACAGGTGTGCTGGCCACACTGAAGACCTGGCTTGTCTGGCTGGGGGTGTCCGGGATGCTCTGACGTAAGCTCCCCCCATAGCGAGTGGTAGTGCTTGTGGTCCCATTCTGCGCTGCTCTAACGCAAAACTTTCCTGATGTGGATCTAGATAGAGCCTGACGTAACCCTACTGATTCCAAAGCCTCCACTGCCAGCTGGAACTGCTGACGCTGCCAATGTGTAGGGGCCAAACACTGAGCCACTGGTCCCACTGCTGGTGGTTTGGGTTGTAGCTCTAAAGCCAGAAGTGGTGGCTATGTGGCCTGGGGTATCCTCACTCATCTCAACGTCTTCAATGGCTAGTGGGACTGCTAACGTCCCCAATGAGAAGGGACGTAACATTGATCTACAGGGCCGCTTCTGGTGTTTTCAGTTGTAGCTGCAAAGGCAGGGATGGTGGCTGCAGCAAAGCTGTCACCTGAGGGATCCTCACTCATTTCATCGTCTTCACTGGCAGGTGGGACTGCCAATGTCCCCAACAAGAAGGGACATAGCACTGATCTATGGGGCCCACTTCTGGTGGTTTCAGTTGTAGCTACAAAGGCAGGGATGGTGGTTGCAGCAAAGCTGTCACCTGAGGTATCCTCACCCATCTCAACGTCTTCACTGGTTGCTGATATCCCCAATGGGAAGGGGCTCTGATATCCCCCATGGGAAGGGGCCAGACATTGACCTTATCAGGCCTCTGCTGCTGGTTTGGGCTGTGGCTCTAAAGCGAGGGGTGGAGGGTCTAGCAAGGGCAAAACAGCCATGGTTATAGCAAAGGCTGACTGAGGTGTGCTACAGGCAGAGGCTATGGTTACCAAACCTCCAAAAGCTAATTGTGTGGCAGTGCCAAAGCCTGGCTGGGCTGGGGTTGGTGTTGGCTTTGTAGCTGGGGCTGCGCCTGCAGAGTTTCCATATGCATGGGTGCTGCCACAGCTTGGGGCAAGGCCTGGCTTGGTAGCCCACTGTCATTGCCCATCAGTGGCCTTATATGC
Organism: Perodicticus potto; assembly: GCA_963574655.1. Classification (NCBI taxonomy): domain Eukaryota; kingdom Metazoa; phylum Chordata; class Mammalia; order Primates; family Lorisidae; genus Perodicticus; species Perodicticus potto. The sequence continues at coordinate 9,469 of CAUYRH010012357.1, read as the reverse complement.
AGGCTGGGACTGGCTCCTGGATATGATGGGAGAGAAGGTTTGTTGCTTGAGCTAAAAGGAATGTTGAATGCTAGGGTCATTGTATTAGTGAACGTCAGCACTGACTGGCTGGTGGGGACTGGGGCCGGGGTGGTCAGGATGCCTCCAAAGCCATGGAAGCTGGTGGAGTTGCTGCTGCTGGCTGTCTGAACAGCACTGGGAGGAGACTGGCTGAATCTAGAGGGGGAGACTGTGGTTGATACATGTTTGGAAGTACATTTGCCAACCTGGATGGTGGAGCCCTTGGCTGCTATAAAGCTGGCAGTGGAGGCAGGGGTTGCCCCAAAGAGAAAGGGCTGTGCAGTGTAAGGGGTGGCGCTCCTCAGGCTGCTCCTGGTGCTGCTCACACTACTCAGGCCATGGCCAAAAGCAGGCTTCAAAGCAGGGTCTGCAAAAGTACCAGCTGTGCTGATGGATGCCACTGCAGAGGTGGCAGTGGCCAGGCCAGTGAGGAGAGGGGCAGTTGTGACTGTAGCACTGGCCCGAATAGTTGTGTGCTTGAAGAAGGGAGATAAATAGGGCACAGAAGGGAGCAGCTCCCTGTTGCTAAAGACAGGCTGGAAGGTCAGGGCCGAGGTGATGGTAGTCATGGGGAGGATCGAGCTACAGTGTGCTGTGCTCATGAATGAATGCCCAGATAGCTGTGGGTCTTCCTCATGGCTGCTAGGTGGGGCTATAAAAAGGGGCATAAACCGGGCAGATGAGGAAGGCACAGCAGGAGCTATAGAAGGCACAGCAGGAGCCTCAAAAGATGGAGGGTTAGAGGGTGGGGTGCTCAGCATTCAAACTGAAATTCTTGCTTGGGGTTGGGGAATGGGGTAGATAGGGCTTGGGATTTGGTAAATGTGTCAGCTGGAAGGGCTACAGGTAACCTGGTGTCAGTGTCTGGTATAGTGGAAGAAGCTGGGCCCAGCTCCATGAACATGATCGTAGAAGTGGGGTCTGTAGTGGTGTCTGGAAGGGGCCCTGATTGTGAAGAGCCCATATAAGCCAGAAGGCTGTGTGTCATTGGAGGTGGATGGTCCTCGGTGGTTTCCAATCTTTATGGTAAAGGTAACAATATTTCACAAGATGGAAGCAGTAGATCAAGCCTAGCACTCTGGGAGGTGAGTTAGCAAGATCACTTGAATTCAATAGTTCAAGATCAGCCTGAGGAAGAACAAGACCCTGTCTCTACTAAAAATAGAATAAATATCAGGGCATGGTCACCTATACTCCTAGCTGCTCTGGATGCTGAGGCAGCAGGATCACTTGAGTCCGGGAGTATGAGATAGCTGTGAGGTAGGCTGATAACATGGTATGCTCACCTGGGAAACAGATTGAGACTCTGTCTAAAATAAATGAATAAATAAATAAATAAAGTATTTGAAATTAGTGGTGATTGGATGAACTTTCAGTAAATAATGTTGGAAAAACCTCAGATTAGTTCAGGTAACCTGGTTTCTATAGCCTCAGTGGTTTAACACCATAAGAGATCATTTTTCTCTCACTCAGAGTCCTAAATGGGTGTTTTGTTTTTGATTGGCTGTGATTTGGAGATCACAGTTTCTTTTATTGTAGCATTTCCCACCTTCAAAACTGGATTTCCAGGGTGCATGATCATCTGTACCAGGCACAAGGGGAAAGATCAGTGAGGATGGTGGCGAGAAGCTTTTATGGACCAGGACTTAATGGAGTTCCCACTTTCTACCCACATTCCATTGGCTGGAGCTCAGGCTCCTGGTGACAGTGAACTGCAGAATAGGCTCAGAAAGGTGGATGGCTGTATACCTAGGAAAAAGGAGAAAAGTTTCAGCATGCTTTTCTATCCATTTGGGAAAAAACGAAAAAAGTCTAGTGTTGAACATCAAGTCATAGCCACAATAACAACTTTAAGATAGACTAATAGGCAAATACCTTGAACTATAGACATTAGCTTACAAAATTGCTTGTACTCTTGAGTTTGGAAAAGGTCTAAGCAAGTCAAAACACTGACAGATTAACTATATGAAAAATGACATCTATCGCTTCTCAGCATTTTGGCTAAGATTAAGTGTAAAACATAATAACATCTGGACAAAAAAGTTAATATAAACAATGTAGAGGATGTGACAGACTAAAGGAAAATACATCGTATAGAATTGACAATGAGTAAATCCCTAGAACATACACATACTTATATAAATCATTGAGGAAAAGACAACTCATTGGAGAAATGCACCAAGGATTATAAATAGGAAATTTTCTGAATAAAAATATAAATAGTAAATGTATAATAGGCTGTTCATATTTAATTTCTTCAAAGAAAACAAACTTCAATAATAATTTATTGCCAATCAGTTTGACAATAAAACATGTTATAATGTTCAGTATTAAAGTGAAAGTGAAGATACAGATATAGGGACTCTCTTATAGTCTTGGTAGGAATGTAAATTGATGGAGCATCTCAGAAGAACAATTTGGCTATATTTAGCAGATACATTTTTCTATAGCTTTAAACACAGTAATTTTTCAACCTAGCAACATTTTTGCATGTGTGTGAGTTGACATAACTAAGAGTATTTATTGCATTATTGTTAAAAATATTAGAAAGTATAAATGTCTGACAATAGAGTACTGATATAGGAATAATTGTGACCAACAAATTATGCTTTTAGTACATGTTACACAATATTATATACAACGAGTAGAAAAGACAAGGTAAAGTTTAATATAACGTAGATCTCAGGGACATTTTTCTAGTGAAAAATCAAGTCACAGAGCAATAGGAACAGTGTAATCTCACCTATGTTTTAAAGTATACCACAAAAATGAAAATTAGAAAAGGTAAAACATTTTTTAAGAGCCAGGAATTGTGGTGACCACCTATAGTCCCAGGTCCTTGGGAGGTAGAGGTGGGAGGCCAGGCTTGGCAACCTAACCTATAGAGACCTCAGTCTTGAAAAAAGAAAAAGAACCATACTATGAATACAAATTGCAAAGAAGAGGGCTTAATGGTGTAGACTAGTTCAGTAGACCAGCCAATAACACCTGAATATAAAAGGAATCTTGAATTAGATGGAAGTCAGAATTCAGAATGAGTTTGGGGCTCAAAAGTTTGCTCTGTGTTGGAATGTTACTGGTGGGGGTAAGGAGGGGGAAAGGTCTGGTTTGACTTCATCTTGTTGTTAAAGAAAATTTGTGGGCAACAGGAAAGAAGAATTTTCATAGAGAAACATTAATCTTGAATCTCTTAAATTGGAAGTTATAAAAATTTTTACGAATCCCTGTTGATGAGAGTTTATTTTTGAAGTTTAACTCTTTATCTGTTTCTCTGATTTTTTTTCCAATTCCTTACATATTGAATTTGGGTAGTCCAGCTAAGATAACTCTTTTTGGTGAGGTATGAACAAATGAATGAATGAATGAATGAATGAAAACACACACGTACATGCTGGTTTTATAACAAGGTTCCCTCTCTAGGGTGATTGGTTTGATACACCCAAATTCATGTTTTCACTCTTGCTTCATTTTGAGCTCTCCATAGCCCACTTGATGCTGTGCGGCTAACCAGCAATTCCACCTGGGACATTCCCAGGCTGATGCCAGCCCCAACAACCTGACCTATCTGCATTTTATGCTTAACCCACTTTTGGTTCTTGCTGAACTGATACAGGATGTATTTGCAAGAATCTTCAGATTGTAATATATTACTTATTCATTTTATAAGAGGGCCTTGTTTCTATACGCCAGTTAAAATGTTCACCATAGAGGGAGGAGTCATGATAGCTGACTAGAAGCAGCTTTCGCCAGAGGCTTCTCTCTAGAGGGAGAGATAATAGACAGATGTGGATTCAATGAAGCCAAAGGTAGGGCTTTGAGCTAGAAAAGAAGATAAAGTTGCACATCATCTGTGCTGAGACAAGCTATAAGTCCCAGAAAGAGGAAGAAAGACAATAAAGACCAGGTACTAAGCCCATAGCAAAGAGGATGGGAGACCCCTTCCCCAAGCAGGAGACCCAAGGAGGGCTCTCTACAAGTGAGCAGGAAACAAAGGACCTATCACATTACTCCATGGTAGAGATCTGCTAAATCCTGGTCGTCCTCCTCTCTGGAGGTCCCACCTCTGAGCCTAGGTATCATCCTTCCTGGCACAAAAGTGAACAAACATTATCTGCTCAATTCTTAAAACACAGTTAATCCTTCTTTCCTAAACTGGCTACCTGAAAGTCTGACCCCTGCAGAGCCAAGTGTTTGGCAAATTGGCTGGGCAGCCTAGGCATTGTGTGGGCTGTCAAACAGTAGCAACACTGTGGAAGCAGGGAGTGTGGGAGAAAGGGACAAGTGCAGAGATGGGGTGTGGGCTGAATTAGCAGGTGCAAAGATAGTGATGCCCCAGTTCTGACTTTGGTGGGTGATCTTTCCTGACTCCTACTGCCACTGGAGGGGACCCTGTTCCAGTCCCTTGGGATTGGGCAGATGGATTTGCATACAGATTTCTGCTTTCTGGCTACTTGGGCCCTTTGAACTCTTTCAGGTGAGTAGTGTTTGTACTGCATGGGACAATCTGATTGGATCTTTCGACCTGAGCTGTCTACCTAGGGACCCTGTGATGTTGAGTGGTGGTAGTAATATAGAGGAGACAGATTCTCCTACATCTGTCACTTGTTGGGGGTGGGGCCACTGAAGGTATTTGTCTCTTTCTTCAGCTGAGACACAAGCCTACTCCAGTGACTCATCAGGATTGGGGAAAGACAGGCTGACATCAAGACAGAGCCAAACTGTATTATCTCACCAAACTGGCCCTCAGAGTCTCTGGCTATATTCTGTGAAAAAGACCTCTGCAAGGCTATAGGGGGAAAACCACAAGCACAAGCCCTAATTCATTGGTGAATGGGTAGTTAGTTCTAGATCCTGAGGCCTCCAATCAAGTCTCACCCTGCCAGTTTTAATTGCCAAATAGCAGACAATACAAATGGGGAGGAAATAGCAGAAGAAATCTGGCAACATGTAAAATCAGAGGAGAGCAACACCCCCAATGGCTGAAAAAGGAGATACAACAGAAATTACCATCTATAGAGAAATTGCTGAAATGTCAGAAATAGAAGTCAGAATATGAATGGGAAATAACATGAATAGAATGGACAAAAAGATGGAAATAGAAATCCAGAAAGTAGTTCCAAAGTTGTCTCAAGAACTTTATGAATTCAAAGACAAAGTCACTGAGGATATGGACATAATGAGAAAAGATACAGCAGAACTTAAGGAATTGAAAAAGGCATTTGAGGAGCTTCAAAATACAGTTGAGACTCACCAATAGAGTTGATCAGGCAGAGGAAAGGATCTCAGAAATTGAAGACAAGTCTTTTAAACTATCCCAAGCATTCAAAGAAGGAGAAAAACGGAGAACAAGAACAGAATATTTCCTGAGAGAGTTATGGGATCATTCTAAAAGATCTGTATCCAGCTAAACTGAGTTTCATTTGTGATGAAGAAATCAAATACTTTACTAACATCATATATTAAGGAAATTTGCCATAACTACACCAGCTCCGCAGGAAATCCTCAGACATATTTTTCATAATGACCAGTGCAATGGTCTACCAACAAAGTAAACTCACCCAGAATTTAAAGAACAATACCTAAATTCCACAATGTTATAAAGGCTAAAAATATGCATTGAACTTTTGAAAAACAAGATGGCCAAACCACTGCTGTACCTATCAATTCTTCCAATTAATGTGAAAGGCTTATATTCTCCTCCAAAGAGGCAAAGGTGGGCTGACTGGATAGAAAAACCCAGGCCAAATATCTGTTGCCTCCAAGAGGCATAGCTCAAAGGATAAAACAAGACCCAGGGTGAACGGGGATGGGCAACAGTAATCGAGGCAAATGGAAATCAGGAGAAAGCAGGGGTTGCGGTCTGATTTTCAGATACAATTATATTCAAACTAATAAAAATGAGGAAAGACAAGGATGGACACTATATATTTGTTAAGGGAAATACTCAACATGAGATTTTAATAATTAACTTTTATGTTCCTACCTGAATGTTTCTTGATTTATAAAACAAACCCTAATGGGTTTGAACAATATGATATTTTCCTGTACTATAGGAATAACTGGAGATTTTAACACCCCTTCGTCAGTTCTGGATACATCCTCCAAGAAGAGACTATACCAAGAAATCATGGACTTAAACTTGACCCTAGAACAAATGGACTTAACAGACATATACAGAACATTTCATCCTAAGAAAACTGAATTCTTTCCATCAGCCCACAGATCATCCTCCAAAATTGATCATATCTTAGGACATAAGTCTCACCTCAACAAATTTAAAAGAATAGAAGTTATTCTTCGTGTCTTCTTGGACCATCACAGAATAAAAGTTGAACTCAATAGCAACAGAAATCCTCATACTCAAACAAAGTTATGGAAACTAACCTTAGCCTGAATGATATAGCTGGGTCAAGGATGACATTAAGAAGCAAACCATTGGAGTTTGGGAACAAAATGATAATAAAGACACAAACAATCAAAACTTGTGGGATATTGCAAAGGCAGTCCTAGAGGGAAATTTATACCATTATAAGCCTTCTTCAAGGAAATATAAAGAGTGCAAGTCAGCAACCTAATGGGCCATCTTAAGCAACCAGAAAAGGAAGTTCAATCCAACCCAAACCCAGAAAAAGGAAAGAAATCACTAAAATTAGAGCAGTATTAAATTAAATTGAAAACAAAAGAATCACTAAGATCACAGAAATACAAAAAATCTTCATTGATTACTCCAAAAATACTATTCTCAGAAATATGAAAATATGGAGGAAATGGACCAATACCTGGGAGCATGCCACCTTCCTAAAATCAAGCAGAAAGACTTAGAAATGTTGAATAGACCTCTCTAAAGCACTGAAATAGCACCAAGCATACAATATTTGTCAAAAAGGAAATAATGATTTCACATCAGAATTCTCCCAAACCTTCAAAGAGGAACTAGAACCTATTACATAATTTATACTAAAAAATAGAGAAGAAAGGAATTCTCCCCAACTCATTATATGAAGCAAATATCACCCTAAGCCCCAAACCAGGAAAGGACCCACCAAAGAGAGAAATTATAGACCAATATCATTAATGAATATAGATGCAAAATATTCCATAAGATCCTAGCAAACAGAATTCAATGACACATAAACAAATTTATACCATGATCAAGTTGGTTTTATCCCAGGGTTACAAGGTTGGTTCACAATACATAAATTTATGAATATAATACACCACATAATAAATTTAAAAACAAAGACATTATTATTCTTGCAATAGAAAAGGCGAGATCCCACTTGTGGTGCATATTTGAAGGGTCAGGAGAAAACTTCTAAATACGGATCAAAAATGTTTTCACATAGTAAATGAGAAAATCTCATGAATGTTATGTCAATCAGATTCATAAAAATATCTCAGATTGTATGTGAAACTGCACACTGTACCCCATGATTGAATTATTGTACACAGCTATGATTCAATAAAAAAAATAAATAAATAAAATAAAATTGAAAATGTAAACCCTATAAAAAAAAAAGAAAGAAAAAGAAAAGGCTTTTAACAATAAGAAGCATCCTTTCCTGATTAGAACACTTAAGAAAATAGCCTTAGATAGGACATTTCTTAAACTGATAGAGGCCATTTACAGCAAACCCATAGCCAATATTACAATGAATGCAGTAAGATTAAAAGCATTTTGACTCAGCTCTGGAACTAAACAAGGATGCCCATTGTCACCACTGCTATTCAATATAGTACTGGAAGTACTAGCCATCACAATTAGGCAAGAGAAGGAGATCAAGGTTATTTCAATGGGGACAGAAGAGGTCAAATTCTCACTCTTTGCAAATGACATGATCTTATACTGGAAAACTCCGGGGACTCAACTGCAAAGCTCTTAGAAGTGGTCAAGGAATAGAACAATGTCTCGGTATGCAAAATTAAAATCTACAAATCAGTAGGCTTTATATATACCAACAATAGTCTAGCCAAGAATACAATCACAGACTCTATTCCCTTTTTTCTCTTTCTTCCTTTCTTTCTTTCTTTTTTTTTATTATGTCATAGCTGTGTACATTGATGCAATTATGGGGTAAAATGTGCTGGTTATATATACAATTTGAAATACTTTTCATCAAACTGGCTATCATAGCCTTCACCACATTTTCTTAGTTGTTGTGTTAAGACATTTATATTCTACACTTAGTAGATTTAACATGTACCCTTGTAAAGTGCACCATAGGTGGTCCCATACCCACCCTCTCCCCTGCCTTCCCCTCCGCCTCCTCTTTCCCCTTCATCTTGGGCTACAGTTGGGTTATAGCATTCATATGGAAGTGTGGGTGCTTATAAATTGGTTTCATAGTAGGGCTGAGTACATTGGATACTTTTACTTCCATTCTTGAGATATTTTGCTAAGAAAAATATATTCCAGCTCCACCCAGGTAAACATAAAAAAGGTAAAGTTTCCATCTTTTCTTAAGGCTGCATAATATTGCATGGTGTACACATACCACAATTTATTGATCCGTTCATGGGTCAGTGGGTACTTGGGCTTCTTCCATGACTTAGCAGTTATGAATTGGGCTGCAATAAATATTCTGGTACAAATATCTTTCATATAAAGTGATTTTTGATCTTCTGGATATATACCCAGTAGAAGAATTGAAAGATCGAATGGCAGGTCTATTTTTAGATCCCTAAGTTATCACCAAACATCTTTCCAAAAGGAATCTTTTAGCTTGCATTCCCACCAGCAGTGCAGAAGTGTTGCCTTTTATCCACATCCACACCAACATCTCTGGTTTGGGGATTTTGTAATGTATGCTAATCTTACTGGGGTTAGACAATATATCAAAGTGGTTTTTATATGCATTTCTCTGATGATTAAGGATGATGAGCCTTTTTTCGTGTGTCTGTAGGCTGTGCACCTATCTTCTTCAGAGAAGATTCTCTTGAAGTCCCTTGCCCACCCTGAGATGGGATCTCTTGTTCTTTTCTTGCTAATACTTTTGAGTTCTGTGTGGATTCTGCTTATTAAAACTTTGTCAGAGACATAATCTGCAAATAATTTCTCCCATTCTGAGGGCTGTCTGCTTGCTTTGCTTACTGTGTTTTTTGGCTGTGCAGAAGCTTTTTAGTTTGATCAGATCCCAGTAATGTATTTTTGATGCTGCTTCAGTTGCCCAAGAGGTCCTCCTCATAAAATATTCTCCCAGGCCAATTTCCTCAAGTGTTTTCCCTGCACTTTCTTCTAGTATTTTTATTTTTCATTTTTACATATACGTGTGTTAATTAGGTTTCTACTTTTTGCCTTTGCAGAATTTAAAAGGCTTAAAATTCAATAACAACAATGTTTAAGATAAGGACTAGAAACAAAACTCACGTAAAGAATGAATGAAGATAAATACATTCAGAAAAGAAAACA
>CAUYRH010012356.1:0-37121 GCA_963574655.1 Perodicticus potto | reverse complement strand
TGTCGCAGCCAGGGGGAACTTCAGCTTTGACCCCACATCTTAGGTAGGCTTGGAAATGAGGGCGATTTAGAACTAGAAACTCTTTTGCTACTCAGGAGGCTGAGGCAAGAGACTCGCCTAAGCCCAAGAGCTGGAGGTTGCTGTGAGCTGTGACATCACGGCACTCTACCGAGGGCGACAAAATGAGACTCTGTCTCTAAAAAAAAAAAAAGAAGAAAACCTCTTTGTCTGCTTTTCAGTCTCCTCTTAACATTGTTGTCAAAAGCCAGGGGTGGAAGGATCATTTGTCACTATTTCTTAAAATAGCAGTATTTTGAGAGAAGTCTGTTTTTATTTCTCCTGTTCTCCATTCCTAAGCATTAAGAGCTTTGAGAGAAGACGGATTTGTGCACAGGTGCCTGACTTGGGACCTCATTAGTTTCTCCAATGGGGAACTACTAACAACTTACTACACTGGGAATACTGACAGGAAAGCCCTGTTTCCAAGGACACTGTCCCTGCAGAAAACACTCCTTCTGCTTAACCTCTTTTAATAAAAGAATTTGTTTTGCAAAATTTGGATTCGGTCAAAAGATTACACTTAAGGACCTAGAAGGTTGTCTATGGCCTTAAGGCTTCAAGTTCTCCAGGTGGTTTGAATCCCATCTTCAGGCAGAAGGAAGGTGAAATGCCAGAAGTATATTAGTTGAGGTTCTTAGTTGCAAACAACAGAATCCACTTTTTCTGCTTTATTCAAGGAAGGAATTCATATATAGGGGGCTTGGCTCAGAGAATCTCAGGGAAAGACAGAGATGAAGCTTGAGGTTATTCCTTTAGGGACAAAGCCAACATTGCACTGTGACGTCACTACAATGAGGACAACACCATTGCTCAGGATAAATAGTGGTGTAACAATTGATCATGTTAGGGACTGAATCTCATTACTTCACTCATTAAACTATGGATCTATTGTAGTGTCTGCTTCCTCGCATGGTTCATCTTCAAGTAGAAATCTTGCGTATGTCTGATTGGTAGAGCTAGATCACATGCTTAAACTTAAGCAGCAAAGGAGTCCAGGAAAGTGAGGTCTGGTTTCTCCCTTAGAGAAATGGACTTGTAATATAATTCACAAGACTCTGGATAGCACAATGTCTATTACATATTCTGACATTACCCAAATGCTGCAGTTAGTTAAGATTAAAAGGAGAGTGAAACGTTTTAACTGGTCTCTGTCTCTTTGTTCTTAGAAAATTAAAAATGAAAGAAAAAACAAAGAATGATTTGGGTACAGAGGGAAGACATTCCTAAGACATTGGCAGGCTCTAAAAGAGAGTGTGTGAATTTGTTTGATGTATTTATATGAGGTTTTATACATCTACCTATTTAACATTCTCCTCTGTAACTGAGCAAGCATGCTAATAGCATTGTAGGATTTAAGGGTCTTTTGTGGGCTAGTCTGGGAATCTAATCACCACATATAACATGGAGTGAACAGTGACAGCAGCAACACCTAGGACAAGACTTTTCACCACACGTAAGATCTCTCTGTGATTCAGGCAGGCTCAAACCCCTGGAGCATCTGCTCATTGGAGGGAACTGGGTTATAGCCCTGTGGGGTTACCAGTAACTGGGTGTGACAGAGATGCAAGGTGGGGAAGGAGTCATCAACCTTCCCAGACTAATTCATTTACTGGGGGGGACCTTCTCACTCCACAGAGCACCAGAATGAGTTATACTTGAGCTGCCAGCAGATCCCTGCTTTCTAGTTGACAGAGACCTTTTGAACTCCCTCACTTGACCCCGGGTGCTGTCTGGGACAACTGAATTGATTCGGCTCTCTTGGACTGGACCAATCACCCGAGGACTATCCAAAGTGGTACCCTAGGTGTGTGGTTGTGGGAAGGTTTGATTTTCCTTTTCCAGTTGTTGCCTGTGGGGGTGGGGTGACTTAATTGCTGGTATTTCTCCATAGCTGAGATTTCAACCCAGAGTAATTAATTCACTAGGGTAGGACAGAGACCAGCTGAAAATAAGACAGAGCCACTTAGCCCCATCACACCAAGTAAGTCCCCAGTGTCTCAGGCTGTAGCACTGTACGGGTCCTTTGCAAAGCTCTGGGGAAAAGGTACAGACACCAGTCACAGCTCTTGGGTAAAGGGCTGGTTAATCACTGCTCCAGGAGCCCCCAGCCCAACTTCACCTTATCTGCTTATCTAGCCAAATGGCAGAAAATAATCATGGGGCAGAATCAGCAGAAAAACTCCGGTAACACGAACAACCAGAGTAGACCAACCCCCCCAAGGAATAATACGGTAGATACAACTAAAGATCTGATTTATAGACAAATGGCTGAGATGTCAGAAATCGAATTCAGAGTTTTGTTTGCAAATAAGATTAATAGAATGGGGGTGAAGTTGGAATTAGAAATTCAAGGAGCAATTCAAAAGTTGTCTCAAGAATTCAATGAATTTAGGGGTGATGCCTGTGGCTCAAAGGAGTAGGGTGCTGGCCCCATAACCTGAGGTGGCGGGTTCAAACCCAGCCCTAGCCAAGAAAAAAGAATTCAATGAATTCAAAGGCATTGCCTTCTCTTCTTTATCTGTGGAAGTTCTAGATGGCATCTTTTTTTTTTTTTTAATTTGTACTTGGTTTATCTGTCCTACATTCATATGGAAAAAAACGAAAATCCTAGACAAGCTCCAACTCTGGGCTGCAGAGGTCAGCACAGATGCTGTAGATGGAGGCTTCTTATGGGTAATGTTATTTTTTAATTTTTAATTTTTTTGATAGTAAGTATTTTTATTTTTATCATTTTTTAAATTTTGGATTAGTATAAGGGGCATCTTCTTTTGATACAAGGCTGTTTCATCTACACTGAAATTCTGTTGTAGGCATTTTCATCAATTTTCTTAGCTAGATCACCTGAATAACTTGTGCTAGCTACTACATCAACACTTCTTACTTCACCATGTAATTTTATGTTATGAAGAAGACTTCTTTCCTTACACCTTATGAAACAACCTTTGCTAGCTTCCAAGTTTTCTACTACAGCTTCCTCACCTCACTCAGCCTTTATAGAATTGAAGAGAGTTAGGGCCTTGCTCTGGGCTTTGGCTTGAGAGAATGTTGTGGCTGGTTTGATCTTCTATCCACACTACGCAGGCTTTCTCCTTATCAGAATAAGTGAAAGAAGGCTGTTTTGCTTTCTTATCATTTGTGTGCTCACTAGAGTAGCCCTTTTAATTTCCTTTAAGAACTTTTCTGTTGCAAATGTTTGGGGTAACTTTGGGGCAACAGGCCTGGCTTTCAGCCTCTCTTGGCTTTTGACATGCTTTCCTCACTAACTTTAATATTAATAATTCTTAGCTTTTGATTTAGACTGAAAGATGTGCAACTCTTTCTTTCATTTGAACTGTTAGAGGCCACTGTAGGATTATTCATTTGCTTAATTTCAATATTGTTGTATTTCAGGGAATAGGGAGTTCCCAGGAGAAAGAGAGAGAGAGAGATAGGGGAATGGCTAGTAAGTGGAGCAGTCAGAAATCACCCAACATTTATTGGTTAAGTTTGCTGTTGGGGTGATTCATGATACCCTGCAAACCATTATAATAGTAATATCAAAGATTATCAATCATAGATAACCATAACAGATATAATAATAATGAAAAAAGTTTGAAATATTATGAGAATTACCAAAATGTGATACAGAGACATAAAATAAGCACATACTGTTAGAAAAACAGTGACAATAGGCTTTCTCCAGGCAGGGTTGCCACAAACATTCAATTTCTAAAATGCACTATTTGCAAAGTGATATAAAATGAGGTATGCTTGTAATAAAATCCAGTCCAAAGAGCATACTCACAGTGGTGGCGGAAATAGTGTCATTAACATTTGAGTGTCTAATAAGAGCAACTGAGCATCTAATTATGACATATGGTTTTAAAATCCTTAACTTGGCCCTAACTTTTCCATATAGGACACCCTGCTCATGGGTATTCTTAATTTTTCTCACTTGCTTTTTGTGGCATCTCAAAATGAGCCTTCTGAATTTGTGAGAAATTATTTTGAAATTAGAAAACAGGGAAATAATACGTTTATCACCATTATTGGTGTTGGAATGAACAACACAGAAGACGTAAGATGACATTTAAAAACACTAGTTTTCAGGAGTGTAAAGACAAACATACGTGAATAGATTTTTTTTTCCCCAGCAGGTGGCTGCAAACTTTGCAATAGGCTGGGTGTTAATAGAGTAATTGTTGTGAGCAAGTTAACACAATGTCTAAAAAATGTGACATGATTTAAAAAAGCATTTGTCAAGAAGTCATACTGTTGGCTCGGCGCCTGTGGCTCAACGAGCTAAGGCGCCAGCCATGTACACCTGAGCTGGCGGGTTCGAATCCAGCCTGGGCCTGCCAAACAACAATGACGGCTGCAACCAAAAAATGGCCTGGTGTTGTGGCGGGCGCCTGTAGTCCTAGCTACTTGGGAGGCAGAGGCAGGAGACTCACTTGAGCCCAGGAATTGGAGGTTGCTGTGAGTTGTGAAGCCACAGCACTCTAACCAGGGTGATAGCTTGAGGCTCTGTCTCAACAAAAAAACAAAAGGAAAAAAAGAAGTCATACTGTTGTGGCTACTATATTATGTGAGCACCCACTTGTCATTATCATTGATTATCATAGCCTAAGCTAACTGAAGCTCATATGATTTGGGTTGGAGGGAGATAGGAGAGTGATACATTTGTACCATATATGCAGTATTCAGTGAATATTAATAATTATTGTTATTATAGTAAGGTTGTACGGCTAGTGACTGGCAAAGATGAGAGACAATCCTCACTCTGTCTAATTTTATGAGTCCAATAGTGGCATAAAGTAATGTGGCACTCAAAATACTCTATAGTTAAATAAATATATAAACATATATTTAATTTTTTTAAACATATTTTTAATTTTTGATTCTGTCTTAGTTTGGGCTGCTGTAACAAAACTACCATAGACTGGGTAGTTTTACAAACAGAAACTTTTTTCTCACATTCTGGTTTCTGGGAAGTCCAAGATCAAGGTGCCAGCAGATGTGGAGGCTGGTGAGGGCAGAAGGCCATTTTCTTGTTGTATCCTCACTTAGTGGGGAGAGAGAGAGAGAGAGAGAGAGAGACACCATAGATTTTACATTTCTTTTTATAAAGGCACTAATTCCATTAATGAGGGTCCCATCCCCATGACCTAATAATCATATCCCAAAGAAAAAAATCACTGTTGGACAGATCAGGTGAGTTGGGAGGGTGTTCTGGTACAATTATTTGTTTATTGGCTAAAAACTCCCTCACAGATGTACCAAGTGAACTGGTACATTGTCATGACACAAGAACTATGAGTTGTTGGCCAAAATTTTCAGTTAACAGATTTTCCTGTTTCTCTATCAATGTTTTCTTGGTCTACCTCTGCCATGCTTCTCACAGTCAACCCACAATTCTGATACACAATTCAACAAAGTTTTGCAATGGTTTTTGTCTGTTCTGCTTGTTACTGGTCACTCTAACCTCTCTCCATCTGTGATGTTTCCTATCCCCTTAGAAATTTTTAATCCATTTGTACATGGCTATTTTTTTCATGGCATTGTCCACATAAACTTGGACAAACACGTCCCTGATTTTACATCTGTTCTTACCAAGTTTAATGAGAAATTTATGAATGTTTGTTCATTGCTCTAATTCAAGCACAAAAACAGTAATGAATACCACTCAGGAAGACACCACCACATGTTAACAGGAACACAACTATGAGATACTGACATACCAAGGATATGAAACGGTTCCAAGTTGTTTGTATAGTGCCAGCCACATAAGTACATGGTGGTAAGTTTGCAAACTTAATTATGAGAACTCATAGGACAAAGAAGGAATTACAAACAAAAAATATTTTTATGGTTATCTTTTATATTTGTCTGTGTGGGTGCTTTTACTGATGTTCTTTTCTTCTTCATGTGAATTTGAGTTACTGTCTAATATCCTTTCATTTCAGCTCAAAGGATTCCCCTTAGAATATCTTGTAGGGAAGGTCAGCGAGCAACAAATTCTTTGTTTTTGTCTATCTGGGAATGTCTTAATTTCTCATTCATTTTTGAAGGATAGATTTGCTATCCTTTATTCTTTTAGTACTTTACATATGTCACCCCACTGCCTTGTGAGCTCTGGTTTCTGGTGAGAGGCCCCTGTTAATCTTTTTGAGGATCTCATGTATGTGCAAAGTTGCTTTCTTCTGGATGGCTTTAAGATTCTTTGTCTTTTGACAGTTTGATTATGGTGAGTATGGGAATAGATCTCTGAATTCATCCCTACCTGGAATTTATTGAGCATTTTTGGATTTTTTAATTAAATTTTACAAGTTTTTGCCCATTATTTCTTCAAATATTCTTTCTGTCCCTTACCTTCTGTCTTCTGAAACTTTCATTACTTACACATTGCTATATTTATGATATCCACAAATCTCTGTTCATTTTTCTTCGTTCATTTTTCTGTTTCTTAGACTTTAATCTACCTGTTTCTTAGACTTTTAATTTACCTGTTTTAAGTTTAATGTTTTTTTTTTTTTGCTTGCTTAAATCTGCTGTTGAGCCTTCTAGTGAATTTTTAACTTAATTTATTGTGCTTTTCAACTCCAGAATTTTATGTTTTCTGTTTTTAAATTTCTGTCTTTCTACTGATCCTATATATTTTGCAAGATACCATTCTTATGTTTTACTTGAGTCTTTTTTTAGTTATGTCTAGCTATATTTAATAGCTATTAAAGTATTTGTCTATGAAGTCCAACATCTAGGCTTTCATGGTGACAGTTTTTATTGATTGCCTTTTTCCCTTTGTGTGGGCCATATTTTCTTGTTCATTTGCATCTTTTATGATTTTTGTTGAAGACTGGATATTTTAAATAATATAACATGGTGTCAAAATCAGATTCTTTTCTCTCTTCCTGGAGGAAGATTTGTTGTTGGCATTTGTTGTTGTTTTTTTGGTGATTAAAAACAAAAGAAAACAAAACTAATTTTCTACTGTTTGTATTCCTTGTCATGTATGGCCATTGAAATCTCTGTTCAGTTAGCTTTGTGGCCAATTATTAATTGGACAGAAGTTATTTAAATGTTGGAACTATTAAGTCTCCTGATCTTTGCTGAAGAGCTCTGCATTTGTGTAAGGGCACACCCTCAATGCTTGGCTAGGCAGTTTATAACTTTTTCCTACCCTTAACTTACAGCTTGAATAGAGTCCCAATGATAGCCAGAGATGAGAACTTAGGACCTTTCTGGATCTTTTTCTTAGTATGCACACTGCGCTGTGTATGCATGCAGCCCTCTATATATGCAGAAATATTTTAGAACTTTTCAAAACCATCTACATATATCTCATTTAAGTTTTCTGTTAAGCTTTCTGATCAGCCTATTGTTTGCCCCAACCATTATCTAGTACTCCAGACAGCCAGTGTGTTAAATAATTGCTTTTAACAAATGTCCATGGTCCAGAAAAAGTGTTCAAACAGAGTGAGTTCCAAGTTAGGCCAAAGACAGACTTTCAAGTGAAGTCTTCCAAGGAAATATTAGACAAGTCAGATAACGACAATTTTGGGGCCTGGGGCTTCCAATGTGCTCCATTTTCATTCTGTTGAGAAGGTACAGCTTGAGCTAGGACAGGGGATGGGAATAGAGCCAGTTAAAACACTATACAACTCACTCTTCTTACTGAGACTCTGTAATTTCTCCTGAGTAGACACTCCCCACATGGCCACAAGCTTTTGGCTAATTTCTTGCATTGCGAAAAAGTTGATTTTCATCATTATTCTCATTGCCTTACGGAGAAAATTTTTGTGGGTCCTTGCTCTGTGATTTTTCACTGACATTAGCTCCCTTTTCAGTTTCTTTTAATCTATGGGTTCCTCCATCTTCACTGTTATTCTTTGAAATATTTTTGCTGATGAAACCAGATTATTTCCTATATCCAATCTGGATTTTGCTGATTACATCCATGTGGTGTCATTTAACATGTTCCCCTGTCATACATTTCCTGTTAGTTGGGAGTTAGAGGCATGACCACATTCATATTTGATTTGTTTTTGTAAGTCTACTTTGTAGGTACTGTGTTCTTCCATTGGAAGCACATAAACCTGGCCTTAAAAAAATAATTTAAATACCACTATTGGTGGATCATTACATAGATCCATTAATTGATTATAGGTTGCAAAATGGTGATCTTCCTGTTCTATTATGTTTTCATTATTTAATAACTGAAATTCTTACGTAGTGAGAAACTTCCTTCATTGAGTAGTTCAATATCCTCAGATATAGCTTGTAAACAAAGGCATAGTAAATTGTTACTTTTACAAAATGAAAATATGAATTCATAAGTATGAGTTAATCATTTAAACATCTGGGCATAGCATCTGGAATAAATATTATGTAGAATGGTAAAATTAGGATGACTCTGTAGGGTGGTAAAATATTATCTTCTTAGCACCATAGTTCCTCTTTGGGAGGGTATTGTTTTACTTTGGAGAAATACCCTGAAAAACCACTTGGTAGGAGAGATAAGAATCTAAGGTTACAGGTTACCAAAGAAGATGGATAATATTTTTTACATTTAAATTAAATAGGAATTGAGGGGTAGGATGAGATATCAGAAGCTGTAGCAGTTTAAATTAGGATTAGTAGCATGTAGCAGGAAACAAAAATAACAGAGGAGTAAATAAGTGCATGTAAATGGCTGCACTCAGGTGGTATAATCTGGGATCTAGGCTCCTTTGATTTTATTCCAAGGTCACTTCTTATTTCTCATGACTGCTGGAGTTTTAGTCATTTTCATGTTCTATCCATGGGAAATAGAGTGAGGAGAGCACACATCTCTCATTAAGAACATTTTCCAGGAATCGTACACACAAATGATTTCCTCCTACCCTATTGGCCAGAATGGAAGGGGCTCCATCTTATTGCTTGGGAGGCTGGGAAGTCTTACTTAGATCCTGTGCCTCAATAAAAGTCAGAAGTTGTATTACTGAGCAAGAGGGGACGACAAATATTGAAAACAGGTGGCAGTCTCTGCCATAGAGGAAGAAGATGAGAAGGAAGCCATGAGATGGCATGGAGCTGGGTGTTAGAGGTGAGAAGTCACCTCTGAGCTGTTCAGTGGACATGGTTCAGTTTACCCAGCAGAACTAGCAAGGTAGGCTAAGTCAAAGGGAGAGTACAAAACTGAGGGAATGGAAAATGAGGCAGCTGGGACTCCAATATAGCAGAAAAAGAAGTACAGTTTTATTTGAGGTAAAGCAGAGAATAGACTAGTAGAAATAATAGAAAGTCTAAGAATAGACTTTTCCAGGAGAGTGGAAAGGGTTCCTCTCATGAGTGAGAGGAAATGCCGCACAAAGGCAGTACACCGATAGAAGTACTTTCATCCCAGTTCCTCCTACATTTATCTACAAGAATTCTCACTGGGTCCCCTCAGGCCTTCAGGTGTGCTGTCTTGGTTTCATTGGTTGTAGATTATCTCAGTTGTCACCTAAATCTGATTTTCTTTACTCTGTATCAAGAATTATTATTATTATTATTATTATTTTTGAGACAGAGCCTCAAGCTGTCACCCTGGATAGAGTGCTGTGGCATCACTGCTCACAGCAACCTCCAATTCCTGGGCTCAAGCAAGTCTCCTGCCTCCGCCTTCCAAGTAGCTGGGACTGCAGGCACCCGCCACAACGCCTGGCCATTTTTTGGTTGCAGCCGTCATTGTTGTTTGGCAGGCCCGGGCTGGATTTGAACCCGCCAGCTCAAGTGTACGTGGCTGGTGCCTTAACCCATTGAGCCACAGGCGCTGAACCTGTATCAAGAATTATTAACTGTTATTCTACTGGTGATGGTATGACGGCATCTGTTAGTATGATGATGTTTGTGGCCAGTGTGGTGTGCATTGTTCTGTGATGAGGATCTTTACCTTTGTTTTAAGGGGGATCATTCATGCTCTAGAGGTCAGGGGTCACAAGCTAAAAGTTATATTTTACAGGGACAGGTTAAGTAGATCATACCTACCCCAAATTCCTCATTTCACTTCAAGGTTCTTTCCAACTTTCTTGTCCAAAGGCCAAGATTCTCTCCTACCTCCCTGTAGCCTCTTTAACATCCTATCCCTAGTCAGTAAGTATCCAGGAAGAATTTTCTAGAAGTAAAGGCACAAGAGCTTTTTAAAATTTATTTTCTGAGGGGTTCTTTTACAACTGGAACTTTACTCTGGAAGTGACAGCAATGTAACCTAAAAAATTTGCACCCTTATATTAATTTGAAATAAAAAATTTATTTTCATTTTCATTTAATTAACAAATGAATCTATGTTATAAACCTAATGGAAAACTTATTTTAAAAAGTAATTTAAGGCGTTTTCTTCTGAACCAAATTTGAGGACCATGACCCGGAGCCACACCCAAGAAGCCTTGAACAAGTGGCACAAAAGCTTTTAAGATGTTGTTTCAATTTGGATTCCTCTAGGAATAGATCTTGAAACAAGGATTTGAGGGCAAGTAGTTTGTTTAGGAGGTGATTTTAGGACACACATCAGTAGAGGAGTAGGGTAGTGAGGCAGAAGAGGGAGGCTTATCAATACGAGGTGGCTTTTTAGGTAACTTTTACCACTGTGGGTAACTGGAACACCCTTTCTGATCCTATATCAGACAAAAACCCTCTAATTATTTAATGCAAACTAAAATAGATAATAAAATCATCAAGTGAACTCATGTTTATGTTTTCCTCTTTTAAAACTGTAGGATAATTTCAAGTAATCCATCAGCCTCTTTCTCACCCCAAATAAATAAGAGCTGGGGAGTAGATGGGTGGCAGAAAAATTGGATGGGAAAGTTTTAATTCTTCTGGTAAACTCTGGGAGTCATTGCAGAATGTGTGCTTTACAATTATGTCACCTGAGGGCTTGGTGCCTGTGGCTCAAGCAGCTAAGGCACCAGCTACATACACCTGAGCTGGCGGGTTCGAATTCAGTCTGGGCCCACCAAACAACAATGAGGGCTGCAACCAAAAAAATAGCCGGGCATTGTTGTGGCAGGCACCTGTAGTCCCAGCTACTTGGGAGGTGGAGGCAGGAGCATCACTTGAAACCAGGAGTTGGAGGTTGCTGTGAGCTGTGATGCCACAGCACTCTACCCAGGGAGACAGCTTGAGGTTCTGTCTCAAAAAAAAAAAAAAAAAAAAATTATACCACCTGAGAAGGGAAGGTTCTGGGGCATTTATAGACCAAATCCTGTCAATCTGTAGCGTGGGGAGAACTGCTCACAGCAAGTGTTAAATCCCTAGCACTCTGGTCTCTGTGGGAGTAGGCAGACCTGGTTCTGCCATCAGAGGAAACTCTGGGCAGAGGAAGCTGGGCTATCTTGTGCTGCAATGTAATCCCCTGATGAGATTTAGTGGGGGCACCAACCAATGGCTATAGAGATCTAATATTTATTAGAGTTGTTTGCTCTGCTGAACTCTTGCTGCTCAGTTAACTTTTGTAAATCAATTCAGGACCAGATTGAGGGAGTACGGATTAGGGATTGTGGAGGGGAACAGTGAGATGGTCCATAAGTCAAACTAATCCAGGAGTTGGAATCCAGAGGGAACATGAGAACATAAGCAATCTGTGATTCACAAAAATCTTAGGGAAGGTTTTGAATTTCTCTATAGTGAGAGTATCTTATCTGTTGCTATATAATACTTACTCCCCCAACTTAAAGCAAAACACATTTATTATGTCATATTTCTGTAGGTCAGGAATCCAAGCCACACGGCTGCAACTAAGGCAGCTACAACCAGGTGTCAGCCACGGTTGAAGGCTCAGCTGAGGGAAGGTATGAATCCAAGCTTACTTACACGGTTGCTGGCAAAATTCAGGTCAGCAGGGGCTGTTGGACTGTAAACCACATTTCCTCAATGATAGTTAACTGAAGCCTATCCTTGGTTTCTTTTTCTTTCTCTTTCTTTCTTTCTTTTGTGTGTGTGTGTAAGTGTGAGACAGAGTCTCCTGCTGTTGCCCAGGCTAGTGTGCTGTGGCATTAGCCTGGCTCGCAGCAACTTCAAATTCTTGGGCTCAAGCAATCCTCTTGCCTCAGCCTCCTGAGTGGGACTAAAGGTGTCTACCATGACAAGCGGATAGCTTTTCTATTTTTAGTAGATAAGGGTCTTGCTCTTGTTCAGACTGGCCTTGAACTCCTGAGCTCAAGTGATCCTCCTGCCTCTGTAATCCATCCAGAGTGCTTGGATTATAGGTGTGAGCCACTGTGCCCTGACTTTCAGTTTCTTGTTGTGTGCCTTTCTCCAGCATGGCATCTTGCTTCAGCAAAGCCAATAAGAGCCAGTTTGCTAGCAATTGTGGTCTAATCGATCATGGAAGTGACACCCATCATCTTCTTTGCCATATTCTTTTGGTCAGAAGCAAGTCATTAGGCCAAACCTACACTCAAGGGAATGAATAATTACACAAGGGCGTGACTGTTAGGAGGAAGGGATTGTTGGGGCCATCTTATAAAGCTGCCTGCCACAGAGGATGTGGGGTGTGTGTGTGTTGAATATCTACAATGTGTTATTCTAGCCACTGTGGATACAGCAATAAGAAAAAAAAAAAAAAAGACAAAATGCCTTCCCTAAGTGAGCTTACATTCTGTCTTCTCAGGAAGACAAGGACAGAGAGATTCCAGCTGACAGCTGAGTTGTGATTGATCCTAAGATATTGGTTGTTCTCTTCCCCAGCTGGAAACACACCTGATCTAATGTGAGATAAAAGAACATCGTTCAGTTTCTGAGATGTGTGTCTGTGAGGATTTCTTTTCCCATAGAGGACTGCATGATTGGATATTTGCTTTATTATTATTATTTTTTTTGGTTTTCTTTTGCTGAGAACCTTGGAATTAAGGAAGAACAAAAGGGAAGAAGGAGCTCATCCTGCAACTAGGTTGAGAGTGTGAGTGATTCTTATCAGTAGAGAGGATGAGGAGCGAGACAGAGTTTTAAAGAGGTTATCCCCAACTTACTACAAAGCTCCACTCTCTGGGCCTTTAAGACAAACATTTCCTATTTCTTTTTGGAGAAGCATTTGAAGCCTAAATTCTGATACCATTTCCCACTTTCCAATTCCCTTAGTACATCTCAGACTTTCTTTTTTTGCAGGTTTTGGCCGGGGCTGGGATTGAACCTGCCACCTCTGGCATATGGGGCCGGCGCCCTACTCACTGAGCCACAGGCGCCTCCCAGAATTTCTGTTTTTTAAAAATCTCTAGCTATGGCTGGGAGCCAGGGCTCATGCTTATAATCCTAACACTCTGGGAGGTCAAGGTAGGAGGATCCCTTGAGCTCAAGAGTTTGAGACCAGCCTTAGCAAGAAGAAGAACTCTGTCTCTATTAAAAATAGAAACAAATTAGCTGGGCATTATGGTGGGGTGGTGATGGTGGAAGGTGGTACCTATACTCCCCGCTACTTGGGTGGCTGAGGAGGGAGGATCCCTTGAGCTCAGGAGTTTGAGGTTGCTGTGAGCTAGGCTGATGCCATGGCACTCTAGCCTGGGGCAACAGACTCTGTCTCAGAAACAACAAAAAATCTCTAGCGATGATGATAAGATATGGGTTTATTGGTACATTTCTTTCAAACCCCTGTGTACTTGCTGGGTTGGGTGGCAGCTGAGGCTTTCTGGGGTTAAACCTCTTGTTTTAGGATCCTAAAATGGTGTAATATGTCTGCAGCTGAGTTAGGGGAAAACTAATGGGTGGGGTGGGGAGGTGAGGGGGCAGAGTTCCAGCAGGATGAGGCTTAAGGCTGGCAAATTATGAAGGCATTCTGGTGCCCCTTCCCTCCTTTCTCTGAAGCTTCCCTCCCAAATAGAAGTTGACAGAGCCAGCTAGTAGCTAAGAGCATGGAATTAGGAAGTGACAGTTCTACCATTTGTTAATTATGTAAACCAGCAGTAGCCCTGTTTACCTTTTGGAACCTCAGTCTCATCACTTATAAAATGGGGACAGTCGTTTCTGCCTAATAGGATTCTTTAAAAATAATGTGCAAATGTGTTTACACAGTGCCTGGCAGATAAAAAGTACTCCGTAAGTGGTGTGTGTTTGTAGGCAGGGCCAACTGGAGATTCCCAGCTTTACAGAGGAGGCTGCTGAACTGCATGCAGTGGGAGTGTGTGTGGACACTGCTCACTGCCACTTGCAAACCTGTGTCCTCCCTAGGCTCACAGGCTTGAAGCCTAGACCAGCCTTTGAGTGCTTTGCTTGCCCACCCTGAGGAGGCTGCTGGCAGGAGCCATCCACTCTTCCTCCATCAGCCTGAGTGAAACCTGCTTCCCACCTTGTCTCTTGGGGCCTGGCCAGAGCAGGCTGGGACAGAACTGAAAGGGACCCTGAATGGGAATCCTGGGGAGGCATCTCCTGAGTAAGTGCTGATCCACTGATGCATTTAAGCATTTAAAGTGATTCTCTAGCATTACCCTGACAGCTTTCAGATGCAATCCAGGGTGGGCACATTTTCTAAAAGGCAGGTAGAAATGCATCCTGGCTGTGCTTATGAGGCCAAATTTGGCAGGCTCTTGTCCAGTTAAAAGCATTATCAAGACCAACTACTCCTTAAGGTTATTCCCAAAAAGGGAGGGAGGAGTTGAGTTTTTTTTTTTTTTTTAAGTTTTGGGGGTGGAGAAGAACAGAAAGGACAGTGCCTGCCGGAGAACATGTTGATGCCAGAGTGTGTGCAGATCAAGCTGGGCCCAAAGTTTATGTGTGTGCTTCCCTCAGCATCTACTGTGGTTCTAGCTTTCTTGCTTGCTCTCCTCTCTGTGGTTCTGAGGAGTTAGTCGACATAGGTTTGAATCTTGTGCTTTCTTAAGCAAACAGGGATGACAATAGAATCTGCCTCACAGGGCTGTGGTGAGAGAAGGTGCATGTAAAGCACCCGGCAAGGTGCTTGACACATAGTAGGTGCTCAATACACCATGTATGTTTTTCTACAGATTTTTTTTCTGTGTGTGCATCTTTTAATATTGTGACAGGTGTCCTGGTAATGAAACTGATTGCAGGTAAGTTTTATGGAACCTGGGAAGGGTCTGTTATATTTACCATCATCTCTCTAGCACCAGTGACAGTACCTGGCTCAGGGAAGATCAATAATACAGTAGAACCTCCATAATTGATCACCTTCCTAAAATGACCACCTCCTCAAGTTGACCTAAATTTCATAGCCTGGACACATGCCACATGTATCCATCAGTACAAAAGGCCAGTTCCCTATGCTGACCACCTGTGTGTGTTGGCTGGTCTATTACAGTCCCTTGGGTGGTCAATTTACAGTGGTTCTACTGTAGCTGATGACAGAATACAAGAGTAGAAAAGGAAAAATAATTATAGGGACCTAAAATGTCACATGTAACTATGAAGAAGTCTCCAGAAAGGCCTCAGGAAGAAAAATAAACTGAGTCTAGACTGCTACTGGGGCACACACTTAACTTTCTCAGTCCATCCATGCAGTTATTTTGATCTTTTCTCTATAGACTAATTTTTTGTATTCCTTTGGCCATCTGGTAAATCCTGGCTATCTCACAGTTATTAGTTCAGGCAGTTTCAGATACTCACTGGATGTCTCTGAATCATAATTTCAAATCTCCAGGAGTGAAGCTGATTGGCTGAGTTTAGGTCAGGTATCTATTCCTTGTCTAATCTGAAAGGGTAGGAAATAGGGTCACACTGGGCTCCCCTTCCATACCATGGGTCAGAGGAGAGTTTCTCAAGAAGGGACTTGTGAGCTAGCAGATGTGTAGTTCAATTGTGTCTGGCTTGGTAGAAGAAGGAGCTGATCTATGGAAGAGAAGAGAGTAAACTGAGAGCATCATCTTCATGCCCAGAGCATGGGTGGGAGGAAATGTGCATGTGGAATTTATAGGACTAATGGAGTCCCTGGTTCTGTCCAGGTGGCTTATAATGAAGTGGTATTTGGAGGATTTGGTTGGGGGTGGGGATTCTTCCCATTGAGGCCTAAAATTTCCTGAGCATTATTCAAGTAACATTTTCCATGTTAATGGGAATAAGGAGTGTTAATAAATGGAAGACCCTAGTTCTTGAGCAAGGCATGCCAGAGATCATTGTATTCTTTCTTGTACATATGTGTGAGCTTACTATAGGAGGAATGAGTTACATATTTTAAAATTCCTGCTGGTCTTCCCTGTTGAGCTGTATTTTCCCCTAATCCAGTGGTTTTCAGAACCGTCTTCCATCATTACCTGGGGACCTTGTTAGAAGTACAAATTTATGGGCCCTACCCCATAGTCACAGAATCAGATAATCTGGGGTTGAGCCCCAGCAGGCTGTTTCAACAAGCCTTCTGGTGAACTTGATGCCTGTGAAAGCTCTGGAAACCACTACCTTCACTTGTTTTTAGGAGAGGCTTGCCACTTGGATCCAGGCTTTGTAGGATACATCTATGTGAAGTGTTTTCAGGATGAAAACTTTGAGATTAAGCCCCAAGGGGGCTTTAAGTAGATACTGTCGTGAGCTCCAACCATTGTTTCTTTCGGCTTTGGAAAAAGTTATAATTCCTGAAAAGACATTGGCCTGGAAATTCCTTATAAGAACTGAGCTATTGAAGGTGACACCCCTGTCTTTCATCTTTCAGAAGGATAAGTGATTCATTATGAGGGTCAGGTACATCCTTCAGGTGGATGGTGGTGAGCAGAGCGCTTTGAATTGAATTGCAAGAGACCAATGTCAAATTGTAGTCTTTAGTTACAAGTGGAAGGAAGGAAGATAGACTGATTCAGTGTCTGCTGTCCCTTTGCATTAATTAATTCCTGCAATGGCACCCTGAAGTAGAGACAATTATCCTTGAAAAAAAATGAAATAGTTTGACCACTACTAGTGAGTGGTAGAGTGATGATTCAAATCCAGGCAATCAGATGCCAATCACCCACCCTGCTGCAATGTGGGAGCACATAACATTTCCCCCCTACATTTTTCCTTCTTCCATCCCTTATTGCACTCTACTCTGCCCTGTGCTATGTTTCCTTTCCTTGGGAGAAGCTGAGATTTCCAGGCTTTTTCTCTTCCACCAACAGACTTGGAAGGGTTGGAGGACAGAGAGGGATTTACCACTCATCACAGTCCTATCCAGATTACACAAAGATTCCCCATCTGAGGGGAAAAGGGAGCAGGAGAGAGCTGACTCTAGTGGGGTGGAGAGTGAGGTTCTGTGTCCTACCCCCTGGGCTCAGCTCCAGTAAGGGAGTAGCAAGACCAAAATGCGGCTGGCCCGATTCATAATATGCAAATATCTTTTCCCTTTCTGATGATTGTCTATTTGCTTTGGTTGTTGTCTCCTTTTGTTTATTTTATTTTATTTTGTTTTTTTGAGACAGAGTCTCAAGCTGTCACCCTGGGTAGAGTGCCGTGACGTCACAGCTCACAGCAACCTTAGACTCTTGGGCTTGAGCAATTCTCTTGTCTCAGCCTCCCAAGTAGCTGAAACTATAGGTGCACGCCACAACACCCAGCTATTTTTGTTGTTGTAGTTGTTTTTTTTTGACAGGCCAGGCTGGATTCAAACTTGCCAGCTCCGGTGTATGTGGCTCGCACCCTAGCTGCTGAGCTATAGGCACCGAGCCTCATTTGTTAATTTTTTTTGTTATTGCGATTGCCACTGAGGTCGTTTTCATAAGGTCTTTCCCCAGTTTGATAACTTCAAGTATTTTCCCCATAGTTTCTTCAAGGATGTTTATTGTTTCATGCCTTATATTTATTTTTTGTTTATGTATTATTTTTTTGAGACAGAGCCTCAAGCTGTTGCCCTAAGTAAAGTACCATGGCATCACAGCTCACAGCAACCTCCAACTCCTGGGCTCAAGCGATTCTCCTGCCTCTGCCTCCCAGGTAGCTGGGACTACAGGCACCCGCCACAATGCCTGGCTATTTTTTGTTGCAGCCATCATTGTTGTTTGGGGGGCCCAAGCTGGATTGGAACTCGCCAGCTCAGGTGTATGTGGGTGATGCCTTAGCCGCTTGAGCCACAGGCGCTGAGTCATGCCTTATATTTAGATCTTTTATCTATCTTGCATCTATTTTAGTAAGTGGAAAAAGGTACAGGTTTAATTTTGGCTTTTTACATGTGGTTATCCAGTTCTCCCAGCACCACTTATTGAATAGGGATTCTTTCCCCCACTGTATGTTCTTGTTTGGTTTATTTATTTATTTTTATTATTTTTTTTTTTTAGAGACAGTCTTACTTTGTCTCCCTCGGTAGAGTGCTGTGGTGTCACACTCACAGCAACCTCCAACTTCTGGGTTTAGGCGATTCTCCTGCCTCAGTCTCCTGAGTAGTTGGGACTATAGGCGCTCACCATAATACCTGGCTACTTTTTGTTGCAGTTTGGCTGGGGCTGGGTTCAAACCCGCCACACTTGGTATTTGGGGCAGGCGCCCTACCCACTAAGCCACAGGCACCCCCCAGTGTTGTTTGGTTTATTAAAGATTGGGTGGCTATAATCAGTTTGATGTAAGCATTTCACATTGTATATCAAATCAGTACACTGAACCCCATAAAAGCATCAATGTACACAGTTATGATCTAATACACAAAAAGATGTTAGTTTCATTTCATGGTTTTCTATTCAGTTCCAGATGTCTATGTCCCTATTTTTGTGCCAATATCAATCATGCTGTTTTGATCACTATGGCCTTATAGTACAGCCTAAAGTCTGGTAGGATCTACAGAGAACTCAAATTAATCAACATAAAAAAAGCCAACAATGCCATATAGCAATGGGCAAAAGAGATGAATAAAACCTTCTCCAAAGAAGATAGATGAATGGCTAACACACATAAGCAAAAATGTTCATCATCCCTAATTTTTGGAGACATGCAAATCAAAATCACCCTAAGATATCACCTAACCCCAGTGAGAATGGCCCACATCACAAAGTCTCAAAGCTGCAGATGCTGGTGTGGATGTGGAAAGAAGGGAACACTTTTACATTCCTGGTGGGAATGCAAACTAATACAACCTTTTTGGAAGGAAATATGGATAATACTTAAAGAATTCAATCTAGACTTCCTATTTGATCCTGAAATCCCATTACTGAGCATCTACCTAGAAGAAAAAATCATTTTATCATAAGGACATTTGCACTAGCTGTTTATTGCAGTTCAATTAACAATTGCCAAGCTGTGGAAACAACCTAAGTGCCCACCAATCCAGGAATAGATTCACAAGCTATGGTTTATGAATATCATGGAATACTGTTTAGCCACTAAAAAGATGGTGACTTTACATCTTTTGTATTAACCTGGATGGAGTTGAAACACATTTTTCTTAGTAAAGCATCACAAGAATGGAGGAGGAAGAATCCAATGTACTCAGTTCTGATATGAGGACAGTTCTTGACCTACTGGTGGGGAGGTGGGGGTCATGCTGTGTGACATACCTCTTAGAGGCGGGAAACAATTATAATAGGGACTGTACCTAACAAATGCAATCAGTGTAACCTGGTTCTCTGTACCCTCAATGAGTCTCCAACAATAAAAAAAGAAAAGAAAAGAAAAGAAAAATGCAACTTGGTTTGGCAATTTCATTGGAGAGAGGCAGAGATGGCCTTGCAGGAAATTCCCGATTCCAAAGTAAGATTGGTTGTTTGGCTCAAAAGAGCTGAGTGCAAAGGCTGACTGTTATGGTTTGAATGTGTCACCTCTGATGTTCATTCAGGTGTTGCTAACATGATGGTGTTAAGAGGTGGGGCCTCTATTCTTAGCAAAGTATCTCAAAAATGGAAAAAAAAGTATCCACTCAGCCCTACTATGAAACTAATTTATAGCTTTCCCAATTATAGCACAAGAATATGGGGAAAGGGGCAAGGGAGGGGAGGGGAAGGGAGGGGGGAGGATGGGTGGAGGGAGGGTAATTGGTGGGACCACACCTATGGTGCATCTTAGAAGGGTACAGGTGAAACTTACTAAATGAAGAATATAAATGTCTTAACACAATAACTAAGAAAATGCCATGAAGGCTATGTTAAACAGTTTGATGAAAATATTTCAGATAGTATATGAAACTAGCACATTGTACCCCATGATTGCATTAATGTACATAGCTATGATTTAATTAAAGAAAACAAAAAAAAAGAGGTGGTGCCTCTAATTGGTGAGTAGATGGTGAGGGCTGTTCCTTCCTAGCAGGACTGATGTACTTATCAAGGGGCTTCACTGCAGCACTTACTGCCTTTTGCCATATGAGATGCAGCAGGAAGGCCCTCACCAGGCCAGACGCTGCCTTGATCTTGGACTTGCAAACCTTCAGAAGTGTGAGAAATAAATTTCTGTCCCTTACAAATTACCTAGTCTGTGATATTCTGTTATTGCAACACAGATGGATTAAGATAGACCTTTGCACCAGGAAAAGAGTAGCAAGAAAAAAAAAAAAGGTGTGCAGCCAGTTTTGGGAGGGAGGCAGAGATGAGCTTGCAGGGAGTTCCTCCCAGAAGCAAGGGAGGCCTCCCGGGCCTGAGAGAGCTGAGTGCAAAAGGCAAGAGAGACTCTCCCAGACCTAAGAGAAGTAGTCAGGTTTCTCCAACCCCTTAACGTCCTGACCTTGGGCTTTGTCTTGTAGTAAAAATCCCCTGCCTTGTATCTGAAGATGCTCAATATCTGATGGGATTTCTTGTTCCCACCCTTGATATTTACCACCCTAGCCTGACTTCAGCAAGAATCCTTTTGAGTCCATCTAGCAGAAGTCCCCCTAGTTTTCTGTTTCCTCTTAGTGATTTTCCATTACTATAGCCCCCTCCCCATAAATCTTCATGTGTCCTTGTATTTGAATTCCAATCCCTCTTCCCTCCTTCAAGACCCATTGTAGTTGTCTTCCTAAATAGTCTGCCTTACTGTCTTTAGCAAGTGTCTGAATGACTTTTCTAAAACAAGGTATAGGGGCATCTTAGCAGCAGCCTGCATAGGTCTAAACACCCACTTCTAGCCCACTGACTCTCAGAGACCCCTCCTCTGCTGGACTATAACCCAATCCTGATGTCCTATGTGTAAACGTGTGCAGGGGTCATAGTGGCAGTAAGTGGTACTGTATTGATTGAAAGTAAGTTTCTGCCATCTTAACAGAATAAGAGTTCAAAACAGAGGTTTAGCTGAGTTATTTAAAACTTGGAGAAATTGCGTTTCTTGCCCAACTGAGTGTGTGAACTGAAAACTTCTACACACGCTTGGCTCATCTTCCCTTCCTTATGAAACTGTGAGATGAGGCTGTCTAGGACCCCTTCTTGCCACTAGTTATGGCATTTTACAGCACTTAGCTAGGAAATCCACCACATACACCATCCTTTAAAAACAACAACAAAAAAACTTCCCTGCCAATGGTTTGGTGTCTTAAATTCACAGTGTCCAGTATCCGCCACTAGGTGGGGTTAGAAATTGCAGGATGCGTGTAATCTAGTTGGGACACATTTGGAGTTTACAGAGCAAATTAAAACGGTAGGAAGTGAAGGGTGACTAACTCCTCCTTTGTGCTCAGAAATAGCACTCTCTTCTTGCTGTCATAGTATTTAATACTCTTTGTTTTGTTCAATTGAGTTTTAAAATGATATGACAATATTACTTGCAAATAATTCAAAAGTCTATCAGTTAAAACAATCCTTATTCTACTCCTTAGAGATAAGCACTGGTGACAGTTTGGTCTGTATACTTCCTGATTTTTTTTCTTTGCCTTTAAATAGATATATGCTGACATATATATATATATATATATATATATATATATATATATATATATGCCTATGTAGGTATATTGATACATTTCATGCCCTAAGAGTTCACTGAAAAAATTACTGACATGAGGCAGATTTATAGGATAAAAGACACACAAATATATTTAATGTGTATACATGAGAGCCTTCAGATTGAAGACATATAGGATAAATTGTCTGGTTTTATCCTTTGGTTCAACAAATATGGGCAGCTATGTGGACAAAACGGGTATGATCTAATGCTCACAGACTATGTGGGGGAATCTGTCAAGGGCTGAGTTTCTAGATTTTTCTTGACCTGTCTGTGTGGGATTTTTTCTTCTGGGTGTAGGGTAGGGCCCTCTTTGGAATGGGCATCTTATGACCTATAGTTAAATAAGGTAGGTCAGATATTATGGCCAGTTTTATTTTATTTTTTTTGAGACAGAGCCTCAAGTTGTCACCCTGGATAGAGTGCTGTGGCATCACAGCTCACAGCAACCTCCAATTCCTGGGCTCAAGCGAGTCTACTGCCTCCACCTCCCAAGTAGATGGGACTACAGGCGCTGGCCACAACGCCCGGCCATTTTTTGGTTGCAGCCACCATTGTTGTTTGGCGGGCCCGGGCTGGATTCAAACCCACCACCTCAGATGTACGTGGCTAGCGCCTTAGCCCGTTGAGCCACAGGCGCCGAGCCTATGGCCAGTTTTATGTAGAATAATTTTAGGTTTTATAGCTAGCTTTTGAGAAAAAGGTTTCTGTTTTTTTTGACCTACCTTAGGAAAGAGAGATTCTAGCTTCTGTGGTTAGCTTCAGAGGAGAATGTGACCCAGAGTCAGGAGGACAGGAAAAGGTTAAAGAGAGGCCGTCATTTGGGGGTGCTGCTTTCTGAGTCTCATCACCAATTTTTTTTCATTTAAAATATTTTATAAAAATTTTCCCAAGTTAGTACAGATGTATCTAATTGGCTACAAAGAATTCTACATTATGAATATACCATAATTTTTTAAGCCATTCTTCTTTGGATGCATATTGATATTTTTCTTTTCTCTCACCTTTCCTCCCTCCTGTTTAAAAAGGAAAAAACTGGATGGGCTCAGTGGTTCATCCTGTAATCCTAGTGCTCTGGGAGGCTGAGGTTGGTGGATTGCTTGAGTTCAGGAGTTTGAGATGAACCTTAGAAAGAGTGAGACTCTGTCTCTACTAAAAAAAAAAAAAAAATAGAAAAACTATCTGGACATTGTGGCAGGCGCTTGTAGTCCCAGCTATCAGGAGTCTGAGGCAAGAGGATGTCTTGAGCTCAAGAGTTTGAGGTTGCTGTGAACCATGATGCCATGGCACCCTACTCAGGGCAACAGAGTGAGACTCTGTCTCCAAATAGATAAATAAATATATTAATAAATAAAAGAAAAACCTTAATTGGGAAGCCATTTGTCTGAGAGAGCTTCAGGGCCTTGGGTTCCCATGAAAGCAAACTGAAGCCTGTGTAAATGGTAAAATGAAAACTTAGGCTTAACCAGTCTGAAACAGCCAACCTACCTCTAACTAGGAACTTTCCATTTTAACCAACCAGATATATTTTCTTTGTCTTGTTTCCTCAGATGCCTTGTAAATATTTCCCCTTTCACCCCCTTGGGGGAACACTGAACTGTTGGTGCTCTGCTGCCCAATTGTGAAGGGTTAAATGCTCCATAGCCTAAGCTTGTCTTTTAACACTTCTCTCTGCCTCTCTTCTTTCCTTCCTTCCTTTCTTTTTCTCCCCTGCTATTACTAACAATGTTGCAGTGAACATTTTCATACCTATAACTTTTTGCACTTGTTTAGTATGTACTGTTTTAGTGTAGTTTGTTTTGTTTTACTTTTATATCTGCTGGATCCAAAGTTATATACATTTACAATTTTGATAGCTACTGTCAAATTGCCCTTTGCAAAGGTTGTACTATTTTAAACTCCCACCAGCAGAGTTACAAAGAGCGATGTTCTGTATTCTGCATTGTATTTTCTTGTTTAATGGCTGTATTATCCTGCCAGACTGTAAGACTCCCTGAGGGTAGGAACCTGCCTGCCTTTCCTCATCTGCATCTTCTGCATTTAGCATGATGCCTCTCCACTGTAGGTGTTCAGTCAATATTTGTTGAGTGAAAGAAAAGATGCAGAATGAATACTTGCCCAAGTATTAGAAGTTTGCCTGGGCAAATTGTAAAGCAAGAATTTTAACTAACAAGAAAAAAAATTTAGGCAGGGAGGACCATGATTTTCTAAACTCACTTTGGATGGTGAGCTGAAAAAAATCTATGTTGTTTTATTCTAAAATTTGTATCGGTTGCTTTGCCTTAATAGTAATGCAAAGGGGAAGAAGAAACTTGGGCTTCTACAGACGTGCTTAAGTTGGAGGATGTTTTGCACAAAAACGTGGATATGAGCTTCCTCTGGGAAGCTATATATCCTCACTGTGGATCCCCAGGTAATTCTCCCCGGCCTGAGACCTTGGTCAGTTGTCCTACGTGTAAGGGACATATGTGGTCTGTACGTGGCCGGTCCCTATAGTTAAGAGGCAGTGAGCAGATGTAGTGGCACAGAGGACCTGGCTTAAGTCTGCCCTTGTCGCTCTGTGACCTTGGGCAAGTCACTTTACCTCTCAGTGCCCTCGTCTCTGGAGTGAGGGCTATCATTTCCGCAGTGCCTGCCTCTTGGCCAGTTGTGAGGCTCAGAAGCAAGTCATAAATTGTAGTGTGCTATGCAAATGTGAAATATTCATTGCAGAGTAGCTTTCTGGCTTCCTGACAAGATGTTGTAGGGGAGGAAAAATAATTTTCTTGTACTTCTAAGCTGGGATTCCCTGTGACAAAAAGGAGATTAACAAGAAAAAGCAAAAGTGTAATAACATGTACTCTCCTCTATACATGGGAGATATTCAGGGAAATCTCAGAGAGTATAATAAACCCCCAGAGCAGATATCAGAGAGACCTTAGACTGCAGGCTCAAATACGATCATCTCCTGAAACTGGGAGAAGGGGGTGGGGAAGTGCCCAGGAAAAACCCCTTACAGAAGGGTAAGCTTGGTCGTGCCGATATAAATGATGTCATCTGTAGTGATTCAGTCCTCTCTTTTCTTGAGGCAGAGAGGGAGATACTCCTGCAAATTGAGACATCCTTTATAGATAGAAATTTTTCTTACAAAAGAGTAATTTCTGCTCCCATTTTTTCAGAGCTTCTCCTGTATCTGCTTTTCTCCAAAATAATATGATCGAAATCATCCTTATGTCAAAGACGCATATTTGGGGGAGTTTTAATCTGATCTCCTACAGTTGTATTTTGGGGTGATGTGTCCTGAACCCCAATAACAAACAGGTGAGAAGATCAGTGGGAAAATCAAGAGTTACCTCATGCTAAGGGAGGACAGTACTTGAGGGAGTCCGGGGGAAACAGTGCTAAGTGGGCAGATGAGAAGGGCAGGAGGAGAAGAGTGTGGATGGGAGGGCAGGTTCTAACCCTGGGGAGAGGGGCGGGAGGGCAGGTGCAGCCCAGCATTCCCGGGAGGGAAGGACTTGGCTCTATTACTTTAAAGAAGCAAGGACCTGTCTCTTTGGGGCTGATTTGTTTTATTTTGTCTGCTGTTAACCTTTGCTCAGCCCCGGGCTGTGGGGCCATAGGAGGGGTAGAAAGTCACAACAGATTTAGTGGGAGGCATTTTAAGTATTTCAAGCAATAAATCTTTGTGTACCTCCAGCCTGCCTAGACTTCCCCAAACAAGGGAATTCAATTTTGTGCCGTGTACACAGTTTGCCAAGCATGCTAAGTCACCAGGAGAACATCTTGATGTATTACTGTGGGGGAAAAATATTGCTGTGTCCCTTTTTTCATTCAAATTAACACCTTTTCATACCGGGCTGACAGGTGACTGATCATCTGAGAATATATCCCGTCTTCAAGTGATTTGATATCTCTTCCTTCTCTGTTTCCCTATCTTTACTTTCATGCCTTAAAAATTAAACAGAAAACAGTATTATTATGATTGCTTTAGAATCAATATCTGATTCATAAGCCCTAAGCTCCAAGGCCTGGCATATGGTAGGCATTAATAAATGATGAATGAATAAATAACGAGATTTGGTTGATGTCTGCAGAATAACCAGTTTCCTTCACAGAGGGTCACAGGAAGCTTTTGCTTTGCTTTGTTCTTTGATTTTTCTTCGTGTGATGGGTATGTGTGTAAGACACTGTGTGTATTGCTCAGACTCCCTTTGAGTGAGAGACTTGTCCTGGCTGCTGGGAGTGCTGGCACCCCCTTGCTGGGGTAGAGAGCTGCATCACCTAAGGTAGTTCTTTCCTGGAGTGGCTGATATCCAAAAACTGAACGATGTGAGGTTGTAAAGACCTAGGCCCTGCTCTGAAGCGTTTCACTCTGATTCCTGAGTGGTGGTGGCTGTCACTGGGCTGCATGGCTGCTTCAGTCTCCTCCCTTCCACAGGTGTTGACACCAAGAGCACTGCTCAATAAACCTCCTTCTTGCTGAACTCAGAATCTGCTTCTCAGGGAGCCCAACCTGTGGCATTTTGTTTTGTTTTTAGAGTTTCCTCTGACCTTCTTCCTCCTTGGCAAGAACATCAGCTAACATTTTTGCATGCATGCAACGAGTGAGGCTTGCTGCCTGCCGGTTTCACTCAGTCCTCAAGACGCCCCTAGGACTGGTGCTGTTAGAGTCTGTATGTTACAGGGGAGGGAACTGGGCCGGGGATCCAGGGACTTGCCCAAGGCCACACAACCTGTTAGGGCTGCATCCCCTTTGGATTACAGAGTCCAGGCTCGTAACTCCTCTGCTGATCCTCCACTATCCCTACTGGCAACTGTAGGTCAAAATTAGGGACAGGTATTTGGTGAACTCAGGTAAATACTTCCAAGAAGGTTTTATAGAACATAGATGCTTCTTGTCACAGTGTTTGGGGACCAGACAGGTAGGCAGTATTTCATGTCATGGGTCCTCTGCGCAATGCACCAAGTACATTAGTGTTGTCAAAGTTCTGAGAAGTCTAATCATAGCAAAATCTTGTCATATTTTTCAAACTCATTTGATCACAAAAATACAGGTAGCAGCCCTGCTAAAATCCTGATGTTTTGTGGGGAAAAAAAAAAAAACTTTGGGAAACACTGGCCTAGATCTTAGGAACTTATTTTACTTTATGGGGGATTGGTAAATGGTTGTGGGATTCTCTCTTCCTGTCCTGACTAATAGTTATGGTGCTCTGAACTAGTGATTTCAAATCTGTACAATAGGAATAACATTTTACCTCATGAAGGCCACAGAGTAATCACAAGAGGCGTTATGAAGGCATTAATTTTTTAAGATTCAGAAGTGTTAGGGGCTGATGTGTCCAGAGCCATTCCTCACCTACAATTTAGCTTTGGAAAATTTCTGACAGGAGGCAGTTCTACACATAGGTATGTTGAGGACCGAAAGAATCATAAGTAGAATATGTAATTAATGCACTAGAGTTAGGCAGATATTCACTCATCAAATAACTTTTGAGCATGCACGATGCTGATGTGTTCTTGGGAGTGTAAGTAAGTGTAGGTGATGCGCTTTATCTTTAACAGATTTGGTGTATGCGGCACAGAAGGCAAACACATGCCATACATTTTCCCTTTACACCTGCCATGCCCATTTTGAACCTTGCTAATCAGTCCCTGTACTCTTAACCACTAAACCTGGATGCATCCTTGGAATTTTAACTATGGCTCTCTAGGCAGCTGCTACTACCTGATCATTGTTGGCCCATGGGATGAAACCTATTTCTATAGAAATCTTCTTTACAGAGTCTAGACCTGCAAACATAAACAGCATGGACCAAGAGAAAATGTGACAAGTTCCAGAAGAATTGTAAAGTCAGAGCACACCGTCTATGTGACAGGCTAGTGTAGTCAGAGAGGACTTACTAGAAGGGGCAGGAACCCAACTGGGCCCGAAGGATGGGAGCAACCTGGATGGTGGCCAGGACAGACAAAGATGTTTCAGGATAGGGTGGGGGACATGTGGCCTTCTGATTTCAAGATTGTTCTCTCTCTGTCTCTTTTTTTTTTTTTTTGAGACAGAGTCTTACTTTGTTGCCCTCAGAAAAGTGCCATAGTATCACAGCTCACAGCAACCTCAAACTCTTGGGCTTAAGCGATTCTCTTACCTCCCAAGTAGCTGGGACTACAGGTGCCTGCCACAGCGCCCAGCTATTTTGTGTTGTGGTTATCATTGTTGACCTGGCCTGGGCTGGGTTCGAACCCACCAACCTCGGTGTATGTGGCTGGCATCATAACCACTGTGCTACAGGCATAGAGCCAAGATTGTTCTCTTTTATACACCAGAGGAGGCAAGAGAAGCTTCATCTTTTTCTGCTGCATCCCATTTAATAAAAGGATTTGTTCTATAAAATTTGGGTTCAGTCAAGATGTCTTA
This sequence comes from Perodicticus potto, assembly GCA_963574655.1. Taxonomy (NCBI): domain Eukaryota; kingdom Metazoa; phylum Chordata; class Mammalia; order Primates; family Lorisidae; genus Perodicticus; species Perodicticus potto. The sequence goes on along the minus strand of CAUYRH010012356.1, from coordinate 8,929 downwards.
GTCAAGGATCCAGAAGGTAACATGTGCCTCTAAGGCTACAGATTTCCCACCCCTGTTTGTCTTCATCACTGAGTAGGGACACCGATGTTTCCTCATCCTTGATTGTAGAAGACGGATGCCTTTCAGAGTCTCTTTGACCTTTTGATTGGCTGCCAGCATCAAGATTGTGATTTCAGTCTCTTGCTGAGTCAGAAACAGAGAACCCACAGTTCTGGAGGGCCCATAAATTACTTCTAGTTATTGCAGTGACATAAGGCCTCTTCGAAGGTGACTTGCTCACTCCTTGTTTTATAGCCTCATATATCAAAGAGGAAGATGGAGTGGAGTCAGTTACTACGAGGGAAGAGGTGGACTGGGTTACAGGAGAAGCGGCTGGGAATTGTCTGTGAAATTGAGCATTTTCAGTCAAAACTTAATTACATTAGCCTGGGGCCCATAAATAATAGAGCAAGGTCTCCCTCATGCACCCCTGTGCCTTCTCCCTGTACCTGTTGAGAAAGCTGAGTTCCAAATTCATTCTACTAGAAGATAGTTGTAAAAATTAGGTAATGATTGGCTTAATTCAGCCTTTGCATTAATTTACAGAAGCAGAATATGCTTCAGGTTAGAAGGAGCAGTGATTGCTGAATGTTGAGATGCTCAGTGAGGTAGAAAGGGAATAAATACATGGGATGCCAGAGTCTTGGATTCTTGCCCTGGGTGCCTCTAGGTAGTCAGCTCTGGGGCATTGGTCTGGTCTCTTTCCTTTCGGATTCTCAGTTTTCCTATTCTGGTCATGCTTACGGCTTTACATCAGCCAGCACAGCCATCATAGTGACTTACATGAGCAAGGTTTACTTCACATGCATGCCACATGTCTACTGCGTGCTGAGGGTCAGCTGAGGGCTCATTTCCATGTTCTCTTGCTCTGGGTCTCAGACTGATAGAGCAGTGACCATTTCCATTGCTGCTGATTGCTGTGGCAGAGGGGAAAGAACACTCTAGAGGGCCTCCCAGGGTAATCAACTGGCCCAGAAGTGACATAGGCCATGTCCTCCCAGAACCCATTGGGTAGCACTGTGGCCTCCCACAAGCACAGGGGGCTAGAAGGTGCAGTTCTACCATGTGCCTGACATATTCTGAGTGATAAGAATGTGTTAGACATTAGTGAAGAAGGCATTACAGTGTAGAGACTGAGTATCACTCTCCTGCCAGACTGCCCGGCTTTGATTCCTGGTTCCCACACTTACAAGCCATGGAACCTGGGGTATCTGTAAGGTGGGAATAATAATATTAATAACAAATTCAGAGGATTGATGTGAAGAGTAAATGAACTAGGATACCTAAAGCACTGAGAACAATATTAGGCATGTAGTGAGTGCTTGATAATATTAACCCCTATTATTATTATTGTGTAGCATTTGATGACATTCATTCTCTGATGTTTTTGGACCCTCTTCACGCTTTGTTTTTGGCCCATTCTGTCTTGACTTTCCTTCTGCTTTGATTGCATTTGGTTTTTGAAGATACTCCCCTAACCTTTAAAGTTTGAGGTTCTGTGGAGTTCTATCCAAGGCTGTCTGTTCCATGCATTCTCTTAAACTTTTTCATTTTTATAAAATCAGCTTTTATCTATTCACTGATGGCTTCCAAAGGCTCACTTTTAACCCCCCGCCATGTCTACCAGATTAGTCCATCCGGACATTTCATGTTACTTCACATTTCTGGAACTAAACTCTATATTTCCCTGTGTCATCATCGCCGTCCAGCCACCACCTTCTTTTCTAATTCTTAACATGATGGCTCCAAAGGATAAGCTTTGAAGTTACATAGGCCTAAGTTATAATCATTACCATAAACTAGCTATGTGACCTTGGACAGGCAACCTAACCCTTGTGGACCTCCTACTTCTGCAACCTCAGAGATTGTGATAATAATAATAATAATAATAATAATAATAATACCTATCTAATAAGGTTAGTCTGAAGATTGAGTGGGGCCATTGTGTAAACAGTATTTGGCATATAGTAAGTGATCAACAAATGGTAGTTACCAATGAATCCCAAACAATAAAAAAAAAGCCCCTGAAGAAAATATAACTAAATGTTGACAATGATTTAAAAAACAAACAAAAAAATTGTAGTTACTATTATTATTATTATTTTTTTGAGACAGAGCCTCAAGCGGTCGCCCTGGGTAGAGGCAGCTCACAGCAACCTCCAACTCTGCGGCTCAAGTGATTCTCCTGCCTCTGCCGCCCAAGCAGATGCCCGCCACAACGCCCACCTGTTTTTTGTTTGCAGCCGTCGTTGTTGTTTGGCGGCCTGGGCTGGATTCAAATCCACCAGCTCAGGTGTGTGTGGCTGGTGCCATAGCTGCTTGAGCCACAGGCGCCGAGCCAGTAGTTACTATTAATATAAAAATGATGGTGTCGTTAATATTCTCCATAAATCAGGCAGTAAATAGGCATTTGTTTCTCTTGCTTGAGTCATCGTAACAGCTTTCTGACTCTTTTGTCTTTTCCACTTCCTCTGGTCTTGCTAACTCCACTGACTCTTATTTTCACCAGAATGGTCTTATGAACATAGCTCTAATTCTGTCATTCTATCACTTCGGACCCTCAAATATCTCCTTGTTGCCTAAGGGAAAAAGTCCAAACTTATTAGCTTCAGGTGTCTCAACAGGGCTAATGTATAGGAGTGCTCAATAAATACCTGTTGAAGCCTAAGCAATACAGCAAACACTTATCTCTACAAAAAATAGAAAATTATCTGGGTGTGATGGTGCACGCATGTGGTCACAGCTACTGGGGAGGCTAAGGCTGGGGGATTGCTTAAACCCAGGAGTCTGAGATTGCAGTGAGCTATGATGACCCCACTGTACTCCAGTCCCAGCAACTAAGTGACATCCTATCTATCTCTAAAAAAAAAAACAAACTCTGTTGATGAGTAATTTGCTAATTTGCTTGCACTCCATCCATTATTGGCATAGGATAACTCACTAGCACAGAAAGGCTTGCAGCTATCCAATAAGGTTTTGGGCTGGACTGGACACTACACAAATCCAAGGGACACTTTTCACATTATGTCCTATATGAAGGGCACTGCCTGAATACACTGGTGCTCCCTGGACCTGGACAGAGCAGTGGCCTGGAAGAGCCCTGGATCCTTGTATAATTCCTGCCACTGGGCAAGTCACTTAGTGGCCCTGAGCCTCAGTTGTATGATGGAGTAGCAAGGCCTGAGCCACCTTCCCTTCTAGTTGCTTCTGGGAGTGAAAGGGTTTATACGCTGGGAAGTGCTATCTCCCACAAATGGTTCTGCTCTCACTGTGCCAGTACTGACTGTGAACAGTAAAAACTGAAAAGAACCTCATCATGGGTAGTCATTTTATGATGTGTAATAGGCCCAAAGAGATTATCTATAATTTAAACAACTCTGTTTTTTCTATTTCAACAGCAGTATCCATAATAGTAGGAAATAACAGCCTAGCAAAAAGGAGGAAATAAAACCCCCATAATCCCACCCACATAGGAATAAACATTATTAATTCCTTGATACAGTTTCTTCTCAGAATCTTTCCCAGGCATATGTGGTGAATGCACCATTTCATTGCCTGCTTTTCCCTTACCCTCCCACTTACTGTACCAGAACCTCTTTTCATATTAATAAATACACTTTCATAATCTCATTATTAATGGCTGCATATTATTCCAGTGTGAAGAGATATTCTTTTATTTATTTAACCAACATGTTCTTGCTGCATTTAGGTTAATTCTTACTTTTCCCTGGCACAAATGGATTGTAAGGAACATCCTTGTAGCTAAATCTGTGTGCACATCCATGTTTTTTCCCTCAGGTTAAATCACAGAAGTGGAGATACAGCATCAGAGAGTAGGCATATTTTTTTAAAAAGGCTTTTGCAAAGAACTGTTGATTGCCCTCCAGTAAGATTTTATGCTCAATTGGATTTTGAAGGTCATTTCTAGCCAATAGTGGAGTGTACAAAATAAATAAACTTTGAATTTTCAAATGGATTAGTCTCTGCTGTGCTGTAATATAGGTTCAGTCAGAAATGTTTGTAATTCTAGCTGGGGAATGGCATTCATGAGCAGTAGGAGAGCCATATTAATAGCTGTTAGGCTATTTTCTTCCCTTTGGATCTTTTTAATATTTAAAAATTGAAGTATAACTCATATAAAACATATATTTTTTAAGAAGATATTGCCTTTATTTTTATTTTTACTTATTGATTTTTTTTTTTTTTTGCAGTTTTTGGCTGGGCCTGGGTTTGAACCCACCACCTCTGGCATATGGGACCGGTGCCCTACTCCTTTGAGCCACAGGCACCACCCATAAAACATATTTTTATTTTAATTGATTTTCATAGGGATGGCTAGTGCTCACATATATAATTCCTCCTCCTTCCAAGCATATGGAAAAATGAAATTCCCCAGTGCTTTGCAGTTAGGAGGGGCTGGTGACTGGGCCTAGCCAATGGCCTGTGAGCAGAATGATATGGGTCACTTCTGGAGTGAAGACTAAATTGCCAGTAGAAGAACCCCCCCGGAGCTCTCTTCTGCACATTGACTGAGAAGCCCTGTGTTACAGATGGTACACTGCAGGGTGATGGAGCCTCCATTAACCTGTGCCTCTCAGCATCTCCTGGAGGACAGTTGTCCTAGAGAGTCATCTGTACTACCCATGGTGGACTTTGTGCATAATTGTTGTGCTAATTCACTGTTTTTTTTAAATTAAATATAATCTAATTTATCCTGACTAATTTAGTGACATAATTTGATTCTAGATCTAAGTTACTAGTTATTTTATAAAATATTTCTTAGAGCACCTGTTCTGTGCTGGACACTGTGCAGGAAAGAAGAAAGCAGAAACTTAAACTTCGTTTGCAAAGTATATGGCCCATCTCTATTGTTTGTTAAATAGTGTATGTGTATATATCAAATATTATAGATTGATATAAGGGACTTGGTCATGAGAAGCAGGTTCACATGTTAATAACAGATGCAGTGAACAGTTATTGTTCTTGTCTGCCCAACATCACTTGCTCTATCCTTGCCCTCTTTCTTTAGAAAACTTATCTCCTATCCCAGGTGGTTCTTGTGGGGTCACTAACTATAGTCCTGACTTCCCTGGCTGTTGGAACAGACTTACGACTTCCCTGGAATTTTTTTGAATTGAAGGTAGAGGTGGTAGCTCCTCTATCTTGCTCTGTGTGGCATGAAGTATAAGGGAAACATTGGCCCCAGGGAGCCTGAAATAATGAGGACAACTCATTATCTGGGATGTTGAACAGTGGCAGATTCTAATGCTATTTGAGTTCTTTGATCCTGACCAGTTTGGGGGCATGTCCCTGGTATACCTCCAGAGACATTAGCAAATACTTTTCTTTTTCTTCTTTTTGTTCCAACTAGTTCAGTCTCTTCTTACTAATATAACAAATATTACATTTGTTGATAAAAATAAATAATAATATGATAATAACCAACATTTATCAAAAGCTTCACATAAAAATCTCATGTGATCTTTTTAACCATTGGTATATCATCCCCAGTTTACAGAGGAAGAGAGTAAGAACTTACCCCAAGGTCACACATGTAGTAAGTGGTAGGATGGAATAAGACCCAGGAAGTCTGAGTCCCCATTACTACACGAGCACAAGTCTTAGTACAAAGTGTTTTCTACCTTTTGTTTCTCTACCTAAAATTATTTTCAAGCGATAAAAAAATACTTTATGGCTGGCTCGGCGCCTGTGGCTCAACGGGCTAAGGCGCTAGCCACGTACACCTGAGCTGGTGGGTTCGAATCCAGCCCAGGCCTGCCAACAACAATGACGGCTGCAACCAAAAAATGGCAGGGCGTTGTGGCGGGTGCCTGTAGTCCCAGCTACTTGGGAGGCAGAGGCAAGAGACTCACTCGAGCCCAGTAATTGGAGGTTGCTGTGAGCTGTGATGTCGCAGTACTCTATCCAGGGTGATAGCTTGAGGCTCTGTCTCATAAAAAGAAAACAAAAAAACTTTATGGCTGTTGTGCAGAAGTCAATACAATACCTTCTGTTTTGAAGAAATAAAATACAAATCCTTGAAATTTAAAAATTTTTAATTTTAGACAATCTGAAAGAAATATTTGGCTATTTGGTGTAATTCCAGATTTTTTTTTTGACAGTATCTCACTCTGTCATCCAGGGTAGAGTGCAGTGGTATCATTGTAGCTAACTGCAACCTAAGACGCCAAGGCTCAAGTGATCCTCCTACCACAGCCTCCCTAGTAGCTGGGATTATAGGCATGGACCTCTGTACCCGGCTATTTTTTTTTAATTTTGGTAGAGACAGGGTCTTACTCTTGCTCAGGCTGGTCTTAAACTCTTGCTTTCAAGCATTCCATCCATCTTGGCCACCCGCAGTGCTAGGATTATAAGGTCTAATTTCAGAATTGCTTGGAAGTACTGAGTTTCTTCTAAGGAAAGATGAGACATTATGATAATAAGAACATTTGATGAAGGAATATTTCATGCTGGAACCGCCCCTCCCTTTTCCCCGCTGTATTAGCCCATGTGGCCCATGTTTTAAAAAAGTTGTTTTTCTCTTTTTGAATATCAGGCCAGCTTGGAGAAACCCACAGGTGTTTCTGTGAGTTGGCCACAAGGGCACGGGAATGCCAGCTGATGAGTGGGCTTTAGGGCTTGTGCAGTAGACAAGCGTGGCTGCCCGTGCTGTCCAGCAGCATGGAGCAGAGGGGAGGCTGGAGGCGATGGCCAGTCACTCAGGCGCTGGTAGTGGGGGGCTGAGGTAGCAAGCAGGGTTGTCATTATCCTAATAGCATCCATAGAGCCTGAGTCAGTGACCTCTTGGGGGAAGCAAGAATTCTTGAAGGTCCATTTGAAGTCTTTGTACCATCAGTTTGAAAGTGCATGACACCCGTGCGTGGCACCTCCTAATTGATTTTATTTTTCACTCACATAGAGAGCAGTGCTCCATTAAAGTGCTGTGACCTTGCAGACCTAACAGCAGTTTAAAGAGAGGCAGCATATTGGAGGTGACAGTAGAGTACAGAGGTTTGGACCATGGACTCTGGAGGCACGCTGCTGGGATCAGAATCTTAGCCTTTGGTCTCAACGGTTGTGTGAATGCAGTCAGATGACTTCACCTCTCTGCTTCCTTTTCCTCACCTATAAAGCAGTACTGCCCCACCCCCGTTATTTAAAGCATAAAATAAATTAGTTCATGGAAAATACTGAGATCACATTGGACACTTGATCAAAGCCGTGGGGAGGGATGATGTCTGCATGTCAAACAATGAGTTCTGAATGAGTCTTGATCAAGTGCTTAGCAGCTGGGTGAACTTGGACCGGCTACCAGCTCCTTTTGCCCTTGAATGAAATGTGATCACCAGACAAGGACTGGGTGATGTGCGGCACATCGGAGGTGCTTAGTAAATGGTACTTGTTTTCTTTCCTTCTGTGGCTCACTCTGTAAAATGAAGGTGATTGAGATCTTTTCTGTCTTTAACTGCTGAAGAATCTGAGTCTGTTTTCATAGGTACTGGTTAAAAGGGGTCTTCTCTTTGGGTCTGGCAAGATGAGCCAAGCCTCAGGGTGAGTAGGGTTCTTTTAAGGGTCGTCACCCAAGAGTGTTGCCATCCACTGTCACCCATGGCAGAGGGCAGGGTCCTGATGGAATGGGCCCAGGAGGAGGCAGCATAGAGTGGTGTCCAAACCAGCTTCACAACAGCTTAGCTGTGGGACCTTGCTGTCTCCACCTTCAGCTTCCCCAACTGAAAAACAAGAGGACTGCTTTTGAGGATTCTACAAATTGGAGAAAGATAATGAATGTAGTGAAAAAGCATGGAGGCAGAGGGATCTGGGAAATTCAGAAGAGGGTGGAGTTTAGGGAAGGAGGAGTGGCTCATGCAAACTTCATCTTTCTCAAAGTCAAGGTAAGATTTAACCTTTAAACCTGGAACATCTGCAACCTTGATGTAATTCAGCATGTGGACTAATCTGAAAGCTAAGATCACTGAAATAAGAATGATGGTAAAAATAGCTTACCAAGTGCCGTGCACAGTGCTCAAGGTTTTACCTACATTATCTCGTTTGATTTTTCCAGTTAATCCTAACACTTACCTACTATTATTCATCCCATTTTGCAGATTAAAAAATTGCAGCTCAGAGTGGCTTAGCTTGCCTACAGTTACTAAGCCTGAAACATGGGAGCTGGAGAGTTCTTTTTGTTGTTGGATTTCTAGGTTTTATTTAAATTAATTTAAATTTGACAAATAAAAATGGTATATATTTATGGTATACAATGTATTTTGAAATATGTATACATTGTAGAATGGTTAAATTGAGCTAATTGATGTTTATTATCTCATATACTTATCTTTTTTTTTATAGTGGAAACATTTAAAATCTGCTCTCTTGGGCAGTGAGTGAGTAGGGTGCAGGCCTCATATACTGAGGGTGGTGGGTTCAAAGCTGGCCCTAGCCAAACTGCAGCAAAAAAATAGTCAGGTGTTGTGGCGGGCGCCTATAGTCCCAGCTCCTTGGGAGGCTGAGGGAAGAGAATTGCCTAAGCCCAAGAGCTAGAGGTTGCCGTGAGCTGTGATGCCATGGCACTCTACCAAGGGTGAGAAAGTGAGACTCTGTCCCTAAAACAACAACAACAACAACAACAAAACTACTCTCTTAGGGACTTTTGAGTAGACAATACATTGTTATTAACCATAGTCATCATGTTTTACAATAGATCTCTTGAACTCATTCCTTTTGGCTAACCGAAATTTTGTATCTTTTTTTTTTTTTTTTTTTTTTGAGACAGAGCCTCAAGCTGTCACCCTGGATAGAGTGCCGTGGCATCACAGCTCACAGCAACCTCCAATTCCTGGGCTCAAGCGAGTCTTCTGCCTCTGCCTCCCAAGTAGCTGGGAGTGCAGGC
>CAUYRH010012355.1:0-11072 GCA_963574655.1 Perodicticus potto | reverse complement strand
TGTATGGAACAGAATAGAGAACCAAGAGATGAACCCAGCTACTTACCATTATTTGATCTTTGACAAGCCAATCAAAAACATTCAGTGGGGAAAAGACTCCCTATTTAACAAATGGTGCTGGGTGAACTGGCTGGGTACCTGTGGAAGACTGAAACTGGACCCACACCTTTTACCTTTAACTAAGATAGATTCTCACTGGATTAAAGATTTAAATGTAAGACATGAAACTATAAAAATACTCACAGAAAGTGCAGGGAAAACTCTTGAAGGAATCGACCTGGGTGAATACTTTATGACGAGGACTTCCCAGGCAATTGAAGCAGTATCAAAAATACACTACTGGGACCTGATCAAACTAAAAAGCTTCTGCACAGCCAAGAACATAGTATGTATAGCAAGCAGACAGCCCTCAGAATGGAAGAAAATATTTGCAGGTTATGCCTCTGACAAAGATTTAATAACCAGAATCCACAGAGAACTCAAATGTATTAACAAGAAAAGAACAAGTGATCCCAACTCAGTGTGGTCAAAAGACTTGAAGAGAAACTTCTCCAAAGAAGACAGGAGCATGGCCTACAGATAAATGAAAAAATGCTCACCATCCTTAATTATCTGAGAAATGCAAATCAAAACTACTTTAAGATATCATCTAACTCCAGTAAGATTAGCCCACATGACAAAATCCCAAAACCAGAGAAGCTGGTGCAGATGTGGAGAAAAGGGATGTGGAGAAAAGGGAACACTTCTACATTGCTGGTGGGAATGCAAACTAATATATTCCTTTTGGAAGGATGTTTGGAGAATATTTAGCCATCTAAAAATAGAACTTCCATTTGATCTTATAATTCCTTTACTAGATTTATACCCAGAAGACCAAAAACCACATTATAACAAAGATATCTGTACCAGAATGTTTATTGTAGCCCAATTCATAATTGCTAAGTCATGGAAGAAGCCCAAGTGCCCATTGATCTACAGATGGATTAATAAATTGTGGTACATGTATACCATGGAATATTATGCAGCCTTAAAGAAAGATGGAGACTTTACCTCTTGCATGTTTACATGGATGGAGCTGGAACATATTCTTCTTAGCGAAGTATCTCAAGAATGGAAGAAAAAGTATCCAATGTACTCAGTCCTACTATGAAGCTAATTTATAGCTTTCATATGAAGTCTGTAACACATTTATAGCACAAGAATATGGGGAAAAGGGCGTGGGAGGGGAGGGGAGTGGGGAGGCTGGGTGGAGGAAGGGTAATTGGTGGGATCACATCCATGGTGCATCTTAGAAGGGTACAGGGGAAACTTAGTAAATGCAGAATACAAATGTCTTCATACAATAACTAGGAAAGTACCATGAAGGCTCTGTTAAACAGTTTGATGAAAATGTTTCAGATTGTATATGAAGCCAGCACATAGTACTAATGTACACAGCTATGATTTAATAATAATAATAAAAAAGAATGTGTGTACGAGGTAAGCTATGTAACCAGGGACCAATAGAATGAGGCAATGATCAATGACCAGTAGAAAAGGGCATCACTGCCTGGAGGTGCAGAGAGGCCAAGGAAAGACTTGCAGCCAATTTCAACCTGAGAGAAAGAGAGTGTTAAACCTCTGGACAGTCTTTGAGTCTCCATCTCTCTCACCTCTTCTCCTTCATGAGAGGGACCCAACTCTCTTTGGAAATGCTCTAAACTTCCTTTATTCTTCTTTGGTCTTCTTTTTTCTTTATTGTTGGGGATTCACTGAGGGTACAAAAAACCAGGTTACATTGATTGCATTTGTTAGATAAAGAACCTCTTATAATTGTGTCCCATCCTCAGAAGGTGTGACACACACCATCCCCCCCCCGCCGCCTCCCGCCTGCCTGTTCTCTCCTCTCACCAACCCCCACCCCCCACCCAGGACTAGGTCATTAATTGTCCTTATATCAGAATTGAGTACATTGGATTCTTGCTGCTCCATTCATGTGATGCTTTACTAAGAATAATGTGTTCCACTTCCATCTAGGTTAATACGAAAGATGTAAAGTCTCCATATCTTTTAGTGGCTGAGTAGTATTCCACAGTATGCATATGCTACAGCTTGTTAATCCATTCCTGGGTTGGTGGGCATTTAGGCTGTGTCCACATTTTGGCAATTGTAAATTGAACAGCAATAAATAGTCTAGTGCAATTGTCCTTATGGTAAAGGATTTTTTTTCTTCTGGATCGATGCCCCGTAATGAGATTGCAGGATCAAATGGGAGGTTTGGCTTGAGTTCTTTGAGCATTCTCATGCTCCCCCCATTTGGATGCCTTTATTTCCTTCTCTTGCCTGATTGTATTGGTTAGAATTTCCAGCACTATGTTTAATAGCAATGGTGATAGAGGACGACCTTGTTCTGAGTGGGAAAGCTTTCAGTTATACTTCATTCAGTATAATATGGGCTATGGATTTGTCATAGATGGCTTCAATCAGTTTTAAAAATGTTCTGCCAATGCCTATATTCTTCAGAGTTCTAATTAGAAAAGGATGTAGAATTTTATTGAATGCTTTTTCTGCATCTATTGAGAGGATCATACAGTCTTGGTTATTGCTTCTGTTGATATGGCAAATTATGTTTATGGATTTGAATATGTTAAACCAGCCTTGCATCCCTGGGATGAATCCTACTTGATTGTAATGTATGACTTTTTTAATGAGAAGCTGTAATCTATTGGCTAGGATTTTATTAAGAATTTTTAATCTATATTCATTTGTGAAATTGGTCTGTAGTTCTCCTTTTTAGTTGGGTCTTTTCCTGGTTTTAGTATCAAGGTGATGTTTGCTTCATATAATATGTTGGGGAAGATTACTTTTTCCTCAATTTTTTGGAATAATTTCTTCAGTATGGGTATAAGCTCTTCTTTGAAGGTTTGATAGAATTCTAGTGTGAAGCTGTCTAGACCCAAGCATTTTTTTGTTGGGAGATTTCTTTTTATTGTTTCTTTGATCTCAGTGCTAGAAATTGATCTGTTAAGAAGATCTATTTCTTCTTGATTAAGTCTAGGAATAGGGTGTGATTCCAAGTATTGATCCACTTCCTCCACACTGTCAAATTTCTGGGCATAGTGTTTCTTGTAGTATTCAGAGATAATCTCTTGTATCTCTGTGTCATCTGTTGTTTATTTCCCTTTTATCATTCTTGACTGAGGTTATTAGAGATTTTTACTTTTCTGTTTCTAGTTAGTCTGGCCAAAGGTTTATCTCTTTTATTTACCTTTTTATAAAACCAATTTTTGGTTTCATTAATTTTCTGAATTTTTTTTTTGTTTGTTTTCAATTTCATTAATCTTTGATTTAATTATGGCTATTTCTTTTCTTCTGCTGGGTTTAGGATTAGATTGTTCTTCATTTTCCTTTTCATAAGATGGTTTGTGAGTGTGCTGATGTGCTCACTATCTGGCTTTCAAAGGTAGGCATCTAGCACCTAAATTTTCCTCTCAGGAATACTTTTGCTGTATCCCACAGATTTTGGTAACTTGTGCCTTCATAATTGTTATGTTTGAGAAAATTAACAAATTCCTCTTTTATCTCTTTCTGAACCCAACTATCATTCAGAATAATGTTGTTTAGTTTCCAAGACTTTGTGCTGTGATAAAAAGTTTTGTTGGAGTTGAGATTCACCATTATATTCTTGTGGTCTGAGAAGAGACATGGTATAATTTCTATTCCTTTAATTTTGCAGGGTTTGATTTAAATCCTAGGATGTGATTTATTTGGCTTATGAGCTATGAGCTGATGAGAAAAAAAGTATATTCTTTTGCTTTGGGATGGTGTGTTCTGTATACATCTATTAATCCCATTTGTTCTAGCATCATATTTAAGACCTTTATATCCTTGTTTAGTTTCTGTTTAGAGGATCTGTCCAGTTCTGACAGAGGGGTGTTGAAGTCCCCAACTATTAATGTGTTATGGGGTACCATATTGCTCAGACCCCTTAAGGTCTGTTTCATAAATCTGGGAGCATTTAAGTTAGGTGCATAAATGTTTAAGATTGAGATGTCTTCTTGTTGGAATCTTCTGTAAAAATTGTCTCATGGTCCCTTGGAAGAGTTGCTCTAATTTGGTTATTCATGGTGCCTGAATTTTGCTATTGATTCCTCCTCATGTGTGCTTTCTTCTTGTTCACTTCCTTGTGCTCCTTTTGTCTTCTCACTTCCTCCTTTGTTTCAAGTTACCTTGTGTCAGAGTTTAGGTGAAGAAGAAGCCTCTTGGTATGGGGTCAGAAGGTGGAGAAATGTTGGAATGAGCAAAGAGAAGCAAGAGGAATGGAAAAAAAAGGAGGCAAAAAAAAGAGAGAGAGAGAGAAAAGAGTAAGATAAAAGAATAAGAATGAAAAAGAAATTAAAGAAAATAAAAAGGAGGAAGAGGGAATAACAGAAGAAAATTGAAGAACAGGAGAGAAGGAGGAAAGGAAGAAAGGATGAGAATGATGGAGGAAATGTTATTATTTAGCATGGTGCTAAGGGCATGCCTAAAGCTCAAGGCTTTTCAGGAGCTGGGCTGGGTGGGTTCCTGTAAATCAGGCATTCCTTACCAGCCTGAATACAGTCAGATTCTTCCTCTGCAAAAATTAGGAAGAGAAGAAAAAGAGCAAACACAAAAAACAAGAAGGATAAATTGAGTGAGGATGAGGAAAAGAAAAAAAGAAAAATAGAAAAGTTCTGCTGCATGATCTTCCTAATACTGTCTTCCTGGAGTGAAGGGTAGAAAGTTCTCCTGGCTTCCTTGGGCCAAACTACTTCTGTGGTCTACCTACCAACCACAGTTATGTCACCCCCACCCTCAGCAAATAAAGGGTGGAAAAAGAAGAAGAAAATAATAAAAATTAAAATTAAAAATTACAAAGGGGAAAAAAATTAAAATAAGAACAGATAAAGGAAATTAAACATACTATTGAACCAAGTAAAGGAGAGGGAGGGAAGAGGAATAAAGAAAGAAAGAAGTAAGACAAAAAAGGAAGAAGAAAAAGAAGGGGAGAATATCTTAGCTGATGTAGAAGCACCTTATGTGGGAGAGATGAGAAGAGTAGAAGAGTCTCTATCAACTGAGAGCATGCTGAGGAGTGAAGTAGGGAGAACAGAAGTAGCAGAGAATAAATCAAGCTAAAATTCTGCAACCAAAAAAAAGAAAGAAAAGAAAAAGAAAATACAGGAGATCTTGCTCTTATTGAATGTAAAAATGAAAGTTAGGAAAAGAACCAACCAAACAACTTAGCAGAAAACAAAAACACATTGAAAAAAGATTTTAAAAAAAGAGCTCAAATAGCCTGATGTAAGCAATCTCAGCAACCAATAAAGGAAGGAAAGGAGAGAAAAAAAAATTAAAATAATTTAATTAACAACAACAACTACAAGAAAGGAAAAGAGAAAAAAAAATAAAAAACACCTCCACCATCACCAACAAAAAAATATATATCTATATATATATAAAAACATACACATATTTATGACGCAGGGATCTGACTTTAGTAAGAATATATTTATGTTGCAATATACTTACCTGACACCAGGTGGCGCAGTGAATTTTGGGATGAACAGCACAGCTGTTAACCTCTCTCTGGTTCCCAGGCTTAGACCTATTTCCTAGCTTAATTGTTCCTGGTGCTCGCCATTTACCTGCTCAGTGCTCAGACCCTGCAGATCTGGGATTCCACAGCTCTCAAAAATTCCTTAGAGACAGGACTCACAGATTCCCATGGAGTGCAGGAGTCCCTGGGCCCGACATGAGTGTAGGTCCACTCCCTGCAAGCAGAACTCAGCCCATTGTGCCTCAGGCCCCCAACAAGAGGCCTGCCATCACAGCTTTCTGGTGACTTGTACAATAATGGCGGTCCCCTGTCTGGGACCTTTCCCCATATGGACAACTTACCCATCACCAAACCACAACAGAACCACCCCAGATAGCACCCCAACCTGGCCACCAAATTCCACCCAGGAGGGCACAATTCTCCAATCTTTCCACTCAATGCCTAGCTTCCCCCAAGAACCGACAACTGCAAAAGATTTCTTCTGTGACCTCCGTAGGGGGCTGGCCACCACCGCCTCCATGGCCAGGGCAGGCTCGTAGAAACTTGACTGGTGGTCTGGGTCTCCACAGCTCCAGCTTGCCCTCCAAAACCAGCAGTCCACCACCTCACTGCACACCCTAAACTACCACTCGGTGCCAATATTCCACACTGGCTATGCTCCAGCCCTCTCCCTCTCTCTTTGTTCTTCTTAAATAAAATTTCTCTTTGTTACATAGGAAAAAAACCCCACACATATATGTAATATATATATATAATATTTCTTCTGCATACTTTGCAAAGTCCTTGCATGAATCTACTGAGCTAATGCAGAGGGAACAGTGTTTACGGGGAACTGAGAACTTCTATGGACAAGGTACTGGTAATGGCTCTGTTTTGTCATCTGACTTTAGGTCCTAGAGACATGGAGACAGTTTCTCTCTTCACACTACATACCCTTTACCAGCAGGGGTCACTCTGTCATCCCTTTCTCCACTGTCTACCCTGCAGGGGCTTAGCAAATTTGTAACTAACTCTTAGACTTCAGAGCGTCCCTGAGGGGTTAAGGAGAGCAGGTCAGAGAATAGCCATTTCCCCTCACACAGATATGAAAGTTGAGGCCCAGCTGATTCGAGCTCCTAGCTGGAGCCACAAGCCTCAGGATTCTCTGTCCCAAGGACTTTGCTTCTTGTACCACCTACAAACTGATCTCAACACTGGGTCCTTACGTTGATCTAACTCTTGCTGATTTTCTCAACGTGTACAGTTCCTATGATCAAAGACACGTATTCCACACCATAGTGTTATCAAAATAAGACTATTTAGCATGGACATAATGCTATTATGTAGTCCAGAGTCCATTTTCAAATGCCATCACTTGTCCAAACGAGGTCGCTTTTAGCTATTTAACATGTGTCAAGATGCAGTCACACTAGAATTTGTGTCTCTTTGGACACCTTTGTTTTGGAATTGCTCCTTAGCCTCTCTTTGTATTTCTGGACTTTGGCTTTTTGAAGGCCAGATATAGTATTTTGCAGAATGTTATTCAATTTGGGTTTTGCCAATGACTTTCATTCTTGGCAATAAAACCACAGAAGTGATGCTGTGTCCTTCTCAATGCATCTTTCTGGGACACACATGATGTCTACCTGCCTCAATTTTGATGGTGTTAACTTTGAGCTTAATTAATTTTTGATTTACATGGAATAAAATGGCCTTACGCTCCCTCATCTGGAAGGTTGATTCTGGATTACCCAAGGGCTTATTTTACTTTGAGGGTGAGAATTAATTTTGGATGATACCATCTTTCCTCTGTTATGTACATTTCAAATATTTATAATAACTAAAGAGATGTAAAATTGAAGTTAACAGCAAACCGTATCAACTTGGTATTTTTTAACAAATTAAATAGAGAGTGTTATAAACGATAGGATTTTAAAACCATGGATAAAATTGTTATCTTTTCATGTAAAGTGAATAAATATTTAGGGTAGGCAGCATATGTCAATATTCTATGAGAATCTTACTTGACTCAAGCTATTTGGTAAGAGAATTTCCAAGAGTTTTTTGCCCTTTCCTAGTAAACGGCTGTGTGCGAAAAGGCCATTAGGTGGCGCACTGGTTCCAGTCGTGTTTTCTGCAAGTTTCCCAGAGGGAAATTCTCTTGCCAGTGAAAACGCTGGTCACTCAAGAAGTAAACTCAATTAGCTCTCTGGAACCTAAAGGGGATAATTGGCTTGTGAAAACCTCCCACTGTATATACATTTTAAGGTGAGTTTAGATTCTTTTTCACAAGAATGTTTCCCTCCTTTCAGGAGAGTATTTAAGTGTGTAATTGAAAATAGGGGAAAAGATTTTATCAGTAACTTTTAGAACTACTGGCCTTTAAGTTTTTAAATTTTGAGAATCTTGAAGTCTTTAGAAAGGTTTCTCTACTACCATTTCCTTGATGAAAGAAACATACAAAGAAAAAACCCTGCAACTCTTGCTTCAGGGGTGGCAACTGGGTGCTGGGTGTGTGGGGGCAGTGAGCATGCTGGTGGAAAAGGGTGGGGTTGGGGCTGGGGACAGGTTCATAAGTTCCCTTTCCCATTCACCACTGAAGTTGTATGTAATTTTAAAACTTTTAACCTCTAATATTGTGATTTGTAGGTATGAGAAGCTCTTTGACCAAACTTTAGCACATTAAGAAGCAGACTGGGCTCTGTGCCCATAGCACAGTGGTTATGGTGCCAGCCACATACACCAAAGCCAGCTGGTTCAAGCCCGGCCCAGGCCTGCTAAACAATAATGAAAACTGCAAAATAAAATAGCCAGGCGTTGTGGCAGGTGCCTGTACTCCCAGCTACTTGGGAGGCTGAGGCAAGAGAATTGCTTAAGCCCAAGGGTTTGAGGTTGCTGTGAGCTGTGACACCACAGCACTCTACTGAGGGTGACATAGTAAGACTCTGTTAAAAAAAAAACAGAAAAAGCAACAGACTGAACATTTTTCTCACATTGGACATGGATTTCAGGGCACTTACTCTTTTACCTGCTGACAATTATTTTCTTTTTCTTTTTTCTCTTTTTGGCTTTTAGTAGTAATCCTTAACAAGTTATCTTTAAAATGTCACTTAATACTTAGTCAAGGTTCAAACGTTCTAGAAAGCTCCTCTATAGAGTTTACCTCCAAGGCAAGGTGTAGACCAAACTGAGTCATGTTCTCTGTTTTTTTAAATCTTTAATTAGAAATTTTATTTTTTATTAAATCATAACTGTGTACAATTATGGGGTAGACTGTGCTGATGTGATATATAATATGGACCGTTTAAATCAGACTGATTAGCATACATGAGTCACTTAAATAAATTGATAAGTATTTTTAACAAAATTTCTGTGGTGTGTCCCTGCACTGCTGGAGTGGCACAGGGAAGGTATTAGAAGGGGTGGGGCAGCTATAGGCTAGCCACTCTGCAAGACCCTGTGGCCAGGCGCTGTCCTGCCCACCCACCACCACCACCAGTATCTCCGAGGCCCCACAAAGTCACTTCAGCTTAAGTTGCCTGTTCAGTCAGCAGAAGGCGATATTCAGGGCTGTGTCTACTTGGAAATCTGTGCTGACTGCTGGTTTATATTTATGAAACTGAGTAGGTCTCCAATTAGGAAAAAAAGAAAAAATACCTCATAAATCCTCCCCCCAATCTTTGCATAATTATGTTTGATCCAAATAATTTTTGTTTCTTCTACTTTAAATACAACAATTTTAATAAATGTTTTATTTTATGAAGAGCAAGATCCTCTTACACTTGACAAATTATGGCAACATATGTGCAAACCAAAGTCTTGATTACAACTCCACTCATAGACGGGCTAGAAAATTCTACCAATAAGGCTTTGCCTCTCCAGGAACATTGAGGACAAGGAAAAATATTTTTCACTTGAGCTAAGTGAAATCTACATATGTTATTTCAAGACACACAAGCCACAAAACTTACTCTTTGTTATAGGGGATAGACCTGTCTGCTTACAAATTCCCTGTTCCAATGAGACTGTGTTTCTCAAATTTGGAGGAAGTTCTGTATAGATCCAGGGATCAGTCATAGACCCATGGATCATAAGAATGAAACAAGGGGTCTGTTAAAGGAGCAAGCCTGGCAAAGTTGACTTGAGGTCAACAGGTTCGGGGACCTGCTCTTGAATTACCATGCAAGATGTAGACCATGGTTAACAAGAGGGCTTTCTAAGCAGCAACCACTTGTCATGGTCAATCATATGACAGGCAGGTGTTCCCCCATGCCGTGAGGAGTCAGGAGCGTTTCCAGCAGCTCTCCAGGAGACATGCCCTGAGTCCTCATGCACGACTCCAGGGCAGCCCCGTCTTCCTGAGCTCACTGCATGCGGCTCCCTACAGACTGGTGGATGAGGCTGAGCTGGGACTTCCACATCCAGAGTCTCCCCCCAGTGCCAATCCCTTTTCTCCATATCCACGCCAACATCTCCGGTTTTGGGATTTTGTCATGTGGGCTAATCTTACTGGAGTTAGGTGATATCTCAAAGTAGTTTTGATTTGCATTTCTCTGATGATTAAGGATGGTAAGTATTTTTTTATGTGTCTGTAGGCTGTGCACCTGTCTTCTTCAGAGAAGTTTTTCTTCAGGTCCCTTGCCCACCCTGAGATGGGATCACTTGTTCTTTTCTTGCTAATACTTTTGAGTTCTTTGTGGATTCTGGTTATTAAACATTTGTCGGAGGCATAACCTGCAAATATTTTCTCCCATTCTGAGGGCTGTCTGTTTGCTTTACTAACTGTGTTCTCGGCTGTGCAGAAGCTTTTTAGTTTAAACAGATCCCAGTAGTGTATTTTTGATGCTGCTTCAATTGCCTGGGGGGGTCCTCCTCATAAAATATTTGCCCAGACCGATTCTTTCAAGAGTTTGCCTTGCACTTTCTTCTAGTATTTTTACTAGTTGTTTCATATCTTAAGTTTAAATCTTTAATCCAGTGAGAGTCTATCTTAGTTAAAGGTGAAGGGTGTGGGTCCAGTTTTAGTCTTCTACAGGTCGCCAGCCAGTTCACCCAGCACCATTTGTTAAATAGGGAGTCTTTTCCCACTGAATGTTTTTAATTGGCTTGTCAAAGATCATATAACGATAAGTAGCTGGATTCATCTCTTGGTTCTCTATTCTGTTCCAAACATCTACCTCTCTGTTTTTGTGCCAGTACCATGCTGTTTTGATCACTATCAATTTATAGTACAGTCTGAGGTCTGGTAGTGTGATTCCTCCTGCTTTGTTTTTATTTCTGAGTAATGTCTTGGCTACTTGAGGTTTTTTCTGATTCCATATAAAATGATGTATTATTTTTTCGAGGTCTTTAAAATATGACAACGGAACTTTATTAGGGATTGCATTAAAATCGTATATTGCTTTGGGTAGTGTAGACATTTTGACAATGTTGATTCTTCCCAGCCATGAGCATGGTATGTTTTTCCATTTGTTGACATCTTCAGCTATTTCTTTCCTTAGAGTTTCATAGTTCTCTTTATAGAGATCTTTCA